>JAPSGF010000083.1:1939742-1952298 GCA_035772895.1 Perdix hodgsoniae
CTTCCCTTCCCTTCCCTTCCCTTCCCTTCCCTTCCCTTCCCTTCCCTCTTTCCTTCCCTTCCCTTTTCCCTTCCTTTTTCCCTTCCCTTCCCTCCCTTCCCCTCCCCGCTCTTCCTCTCCCGTCCCCTCCCTTCCTCTCCCTTCCCTTCCCCCCTTTCCCCCCCATAACCAAACTCAAGCCCCACAAGCCTGAAGCCACACACTGGGGGCATCTCCCCTCTGGGCACCAAATGATACCGCAGATCACAAATGGTCCCAAAAGCTGTGAGCACAGTGGAGCCACTCCGCTCCCCTCTGCCCCAGTTCCACAGGCGGCACCCAGCTGCTCTTCTCTCTCTGCGCTCACAGACCGTCCCACAGGGATGCAGCCGAAGGCACAGCCGTGGTGCAGAGCCGCGGTGGTGCAGCTGCGGGGCTGAGCGGCGGGAGCGTGAGAAAGGAGCTGGCTGCGCATTGAGAGGCGAGAGCTGCAGAACGTGACAAATTTCACCCTAATTCCTCAAGGGTTTAAGTTTGTCACTCTCGGGGTTAAACCGCACTCAGGAGGTTGCGTTATGTGGATACAACTCCGAAAAAAGCAGGACGGGCTGAAACGCCGCGTGTTGACCCATCCGTGTACCCGTGGCCTTAATCTAAACTTGCCTGGATCTTGTTCTATGAATAATTATACACACAGGAGGGCAGCTCATCAGCTGGCGTAAACTGGCTGCACTCCATCCCGGTGAATGGGGAACAGGCCAGGATGCAGCTCCCACACACAGCACAGTGCCGCGTGGGCACACGGAGCCCACAGCACGAGGCTGGGGTGCAGTTTTAACAAGGTAACACCACTGTCATCTCAAATACACAGCTGAAAATGTGCCTAAACTGAAAGACTAAAAACCCGAGCACTGCTTTGCACCTCTGTTCAATCCTTACTTCGAGATACGCGTGGGCAGCTCTGATCCCAAGCAACCTCCTCCTTGCCTCCCCAAATCCCCTTCCAGCCTCAATTTCTCACTGCACTCTGACCCGTGCCGTGCACCAGACAACACCTCTCCCCCAAAACCGTGCTGTGACCCCCAGCATCTTCCCCCCATATCAAACTGGTGGGTCCTGCACCAGTCTGGATGCCAACGTGCAAAGGGGACCCGGTTGTGGGGTGGGCAGAGGGGAAGAGCTGCTGCATCCCTCTCTGCTCCACCTGCAGTCTCACTGCCGGGATCAGAGCACCGCGCGCTGCTCATCTCACCAATCAATTTTTACAGCTGGAGAGGATAATAATGGTAATATCGGTATCAAAAAAGCCCCGCAATGACCCATAACAGTAACTTATTACAGCTCCCTTTAAATAACCGTGCTGGCTGCAGGTTCTTTGTTTCTCTGGCAGCAGACAAACGGAGGGGCTGGGATCATCCCCCACGTCCCCAAGATGCGTGATGCTCCTGGACCACAGGGATGGGGCACAGGGAGATCCCACGGCAGCTCCATCTCCACCTGGGAGAAGTGGGGCTGAGCTCCAGTTCTGCTCCCATGCAGTGAGCAGTGGAGATGCGCCCGGCCCCAGCTGGAAGGCAATGAAGCACAGCTCACAGCTCCATTTCCAGCACCCCCCGACCATATGCTGCGGCAAGAGAACCTGAAGATGGAGCGTTTTACGGGAACACTGAGCACCAAAAGAGAGCGCTTTCCCCCAGAGCTAACAGACATTTGCTGTGTTTTATTGTTACGATACGCAGCAAAGTTCTCACTTGCCATCTGCAAGGCAAAAAGTGAAGGCACAGAACTCCCCTCACCCGCACTCCCCAGAGCTGTGGGTGGGATGTGGGGCTCGTTTGGTAGGAAGATGTCATACCCCATGGATGGAGCAACGAGGAGAGATGGAGCACCTTTCAGGTGTTTGGTATCAAGAAGAGCTACATAAGATTTAGGCTTGTTGGGTCGAGGGAAGAAAACTGAAGCCCCTGCTGCCTTCTTTGCACGACATTATTTCAGAGCCCTCAGCTGCTCACACCTCCAGCAAAAGAGTTCCTGAAACTTGATTTCCAAGTGCAACAAAGCACCTTTATGCCATAAGGAGCACTTTATAATCGTAAGGAGGACCTCATGGCTGCCCCCAGCCTGAAGCACATCATCACTCACAGGGCACTCAGCACCTCCAAGTACCCCCACCATGTCTCAGCCCCTCCCAAATCACTGCTTCCTTCCACACCAACACGTCCGCTCCATCTAAACCCTTAAAAACATCACCAGGTGTAGAAAGTGTCCTTCAGAAGCTTGAAACCCTTTGATTTTTCATTTCAAACTGGGTCTGCATCCCCACCTGTGCACCAGTTCACCACAGGTGCTGTTTTAAATGGCCACTCCAAGTGACCCTCAGATTTGCACACCCAACAGAGCACAGCAAGGTGTGAAACAACGTGGGGCGTTCGCTCCTCTTCTTCCCCAAATATGCATGAAAGGCAAAAAAAGAGCCTTTATTTTAACCAAAGCCAGAATATTTAAGCAGCCGAAATAGGTTTCTTTTTCACGTTCAAAAGGGACATTTTGCAAATTCACTCCACGAAACAACGGCCACCAAAACCAAAATCCAAAATCAAAATAAATAAATAAAGAATCAATCCCCGAATGCCTCGATCACAAAATAAATTATTTAGCTTTGATATAAACCCCGGCGTGGAACGACAAACACTTCTGTCACTGTTGCGCGGCGCTGATTACCGCATTACGCTCCCTAACAGCCTTCCCCAGCATCATCACTAATGGGTTTTATAACATGCTTTATAACAGGTTATTAAGGAATATGGCTATAGCTGGTAATCGCTGTATAATATGAATAAAGCATTTAAGCAACGGCCCCTTCATTTAAGCTGTTAACTGGGGGAACCGCCGCGGTATAAATAACAGAGCCGGAGGGCTCCCAGCACACATTGGGTGCACATTTCTGCTTTCCTATCCTTATTTTTTATGGGCAATACCCCTTTATCCAGCATTATTCCCCTTCATCCAGCGCTATATTCCCCTATATCCATCATTATGCCCCTTCATCCATCATTATTCCCCTTTTTCACGATGCCCACATGAAGTAAGGCCCTCCCCGGGACCATTTGCCTTCCATTTATTCTATACAACGTGCCATACGTTTAGAACTTTAGAACAGAGGAGCGGTGCCGCCCGTTTCACCCCCGCCGGCGCCGCTCCCGTTCACCTCAACGGCAAAATCCCCATCGACGTCAATGGGAGCGCGCTGCAGGGCGCGCCCTCGCTGTGCGGATTCCGGCCGCCAGGGGGCAGTAGCGGCTTTCCCCGCGCCGATTCGCGACTGGGCGCGGCGAGATGGGCGTGGCTTTAGGTAAGTGGGCGGGGTTAAGAGAAAGGGGAGTGGCTAGCAGCGAATGGGCGTGGCTAAAGAGTAAGGGGGCGTGGCTTAGAGCCGTAGCGCTGCCCGAGCGCCGGTGCGGTTCGTGGTCGAGTTTTGCTGCACAGCGCCCTCCAAGGAACGCAGGGGAAGCAAAACAGCGCTGGGGAAGGGGGGTTCGGAACGAGCTCACAGCTCGGTAGGGCTCTCAGCATTTGGCTGCCGGGTGCTCAGCTCTCCTCCCTCTGTAACCGCTGGGTAATATTTGCAAAAGGGCCCATTAGCGAATGGCAAACGTAAAATGATTCATGGGTGGGAACCCACCGGAAAAAAAAAAAAAAGAAGAAAAAAAAAAAGAAAGCCTTACAGCCTGCTCTTACATCGCAACGTAATTAATATCAATTGAATTAATCGCCGCAAACTAAATGAAATGTTATTCAACAATGCACGCACACGCAAACATCGCGGCGTCCCCTCCAGACAAAATGTAATGTTTCCAATATTTGCCTGCAGCTGACAACAATAAATCCTCTTAAATTTGCCTTCCAAGGTCAGCGAGTGCGGGAGATGCATGTATATGATTTTCTAGTTTACCTGCTAAGGAGAGAGGGGTCAGTAAATTATCCTCCCGCCTCAGCCTAATTGAATAGACCAGTGGACGTCAGGCTGGAACGCCGAGGGAGCATGAGGACACACTTGACAACATCTATCTGTCACTGAGGACGAGGAGAGACAGGTAAATGGACTGGCAGAGGGGAAGATATAGCACACGGATAATAACCGCCATGTGACGGGAAGAACAAGTGTTAAAGGAAGAATAACAGAGCCACCTCCATTATCTGGAAAGCAACTCCACTCATTTTTTTAATTAGTGGAACCTGCAGCTGACAAGGGAGGGCAAGATTGAAGGCTGGCTGGGAGCTCGTTACATATTCTCTTTGTGAAATGGGTGGCAAGAGGAGGTGTTTTTCAGCAAACCCAATGGTGTTTCTCTGGAGCGGGACAATGTCCAGGATTTGCCAAATGGGCAAAGAATGACAGGTTGATGTTTTTGAGAAAAATGGGTTCCCACTGCAAATCCATGACAGCAGCCAAAGCAGCAACCCAGGGATTACACAGTGTTTGCTCCTGTATGGGGCTTTTATGCATAGGTTGTGAGGTTCTTTATATGAGAAGGCTTAATGGCGTTAATCCTGTTTCCCAGATAGAGAAAGCCAGGCAAAGTCATTTGCTCAAAATTACTCAGTTGAGACCAAGAACCAATTGCTGTGCCTTCTGCTTCTGAGCCTGAACCAGAGGATGAGGGGGAGCAACGGTGGGGAGTGGAGGGGGATGAGGACTGGGAGCTGCCTCTGATGCAACCATTCCAAAACTGCTATGCCAGAGCCTGGGAAAAGTTGTGCAGTTGGGCTACAGGGGTGGAGGAGAAGGATGAAATCTATGGGCAACAAGGTGGTTTTCTGCAACTGAAGTCCTCAGGTTGGGAGTTTTCAAATGTTCAGAAGTTCCTCCTGGGAAAAGGGAGAGTAGGATGAGGAACGCTCATCCAGGTTGTCATCCAGATCAGTCAATGAGAGAACCATGAGGAGATGTATTCCATTCTCAAACTCACCAGCAGAATTCAAACAGAAAGCAGCAATCTTTGCTATTAATCTCATTTCAGCCACAGAAAACACATCTACCCGTGGTACAACACAGCTCTCTGCAATGGAGCCCACAACCTTCTCACCTTACGCCCTGTCATTAAGAGCAGAGTGCAAAATTATGCTTTCAATCATGTTTTGGGGAACAGCTCCTTATGTATCTCCTATTGCTCAGCACCCTGTGCCCTTCCCAAAAGGGCATGGAGACGTTGGAGAGAACTGAAGACAAAGCGCAGCCTTGAGTGGACAGCGATGTTCTACAGTCAATGTCATTTTAAACACGAGGATGAGAAAATTGCTGATGGGAGAACAGGACGTTCTGGCACTTATAAGTGATGGAGATGGCAGGATTCAGCCCGGAAGTTTAACAGTATTCTTAAAATGAGAGGAAAGGTCTTCCCAGTGAGCTACAGCTCCGGCTCAGGTGGTGGCACCCACTTGGATGGAGCCTTGCACCGTCCCTGAGAAGTTTTGTGGTTCCTGGGATGGAGGGTTCCCCAGCAACAGCCCTTTAAGCACCCACAAAGCACCACAGGGACATATTAAGGCACCAGAGGAGACCGAGCATTACTATTGCCACTCTGGGACTTTGCTTGTGTGTAATTTCAGTGTAGTCACTTGTGCAGTTTTAATCATAAGCAATGCGATGCCTTTTACAAGAGGAGGTCGTGCTATATTCTAATCCATTTTGTAATTAAGCATAAATTTTAGGGAATCGATTGAACGCAGAGATGAACTCACAGTTTACTCGGTGCTTTTCCTGCCAAAGGTGTCCCTGTGCAATTACTAGACTTCAACTGCCCAAAGGATGGAGCACAACCAACCTCTGGCACATGGCCTTATCTGGGAAGCAATGTAAGGACTGAAACAGCAATGCCACAGAGATAAGCTGAAGATGGAGGAGGGCTTTCTAAGGAAATATTTAAGAGCAGAGAGGAATAATTATCTGATTTAGAAGTGAGCAGGAAAGGGAGGCTTTGACCCCTAAGAGGAAACCTTGTGAGGTGGCTGCAAGAGTCTGTCGGAACTTGGGCGTTATCTTTAGCTTTGATTTGGGGCATTTTCCAACTCCTACAGTTATTATCTTTCCCAGCACCTGGAAGCAAGGCAGACCCAAGCCCCAGATCCATCTCTATTCCCAAATTTGGGATCAGGTTTCTCCCCCATTAGACAACGGAGCATTTTCGTTCATGTTTACCCAGAGCAGAGCAGAGAGAAGTCTCTTCCCATAGAAATACTTTCTTTGCAACACACTCGGTGCAGCCTTTCCCATGCTCACCAATCCAGCACAGCATCCATTCATCAGCGCCGGCTCCGGGGAGATTTCATTTTCTTCCTTTCTTTCTAAAGCAAAGATGAACACTGCATGTGCTTCAGACACCCCAACGGCAGACTCTGCACAAACACAGTTGCTAAGGAGAAAACCTCCCTTTTCCCATTCCAACCCCCCCCTCCTCCCAACTCCTGAAAACAACCATTAAAGCCAAGGCAGGTATTGCCACTCCGCGAGGCAGTGAACTCAGCACAGCCACCCCTCAGCCCTGCAGCCCAGGGAACAGGCTGGGATTCTTTGCTTTTGACCGCCCGATGACCTCGGGGGATGCTGGCCTGATGGACATTGGGACCATTAGCCCTTTTAACACACATTCTTTTCCTGAAACGCAGACATCGCTCTGCTGGTTCGCACCCTCTCAACCAGCCATGACCCTGCCCGCTGGGTTACGGGCTTAGGGCTGGGGAAAGGGGGGGTCCATTCGGGGCAGCATTTGCCTTTCACAAAGCCCCCGGACCCACAGCATTCCCTGTAGCCTGAGAACAGCACTGGGAGGACCACGCAGGGCTCTGCTTTCTCATCCCTCGTGGTTCTGTTGGGGAACGGCTGTGCTGCTCCGGGATCTTTTCTCAGACAACACGAAATCCTCATTCCTTTTATTTGCCCTCCCCTTTCTTCTGCTGAGGCATAATTTTTGATCTTATTATTCCAAGCAAAATGAGGCAAGAGCGAACGAGCCCTGCTGCTAATAGACCAGAACAACCTATTAATCCAGAGCAAAATTAAGCAGCACAAAGGTTAGGGAAACGAGAGCCTCACTGTTTTTTAACCTCAAACTCAAGGCCTTATCCGATGACGATGGCTTCTCTATGGACTTTATTGAGCCCCAGGCCAGGAGGTGCAGTGCAGCTGAAGGTCTGGTGCTATCCAGAGGCAATTTGCCTCCCCAGAAGCAAAATTCCATCAATATCTCTGTTTCTCTTGCACCCATGCATGGGTTTGCTATAAGACTGAGTGCACAGCCGCCTCAGTTTGCCCAACCGAAGAATGTGGATAATAATTAATCCCCCTTCGCTGAGTTTATCACAAAAACCATCTATTAAGTGCTCCGGGACAACCAGATGGAAGAGAGCAAACCCCACAAATGGCTACAAATGCATTATTCTTACATACATCCCCTCTGCCTGAACCAATGGCTTCAAACGTCTTGCTGGTGAAATTACTGCAAGCCAACAAAGTCTGCTTTGAGGCAGAAGGGACAGCATGGAATGGGAGAGGGAATTCCTGCCCCAAACAGAGGATTCATTCCAGCTAAAAATAACACGAGTAAATAAATACAGATGCCAAACCCACAACAGGGAAGGGGGGGGGGTGTTAAAAAAAAGCTTTTCATCCCTCTTTTCAGCAGCTCCAGCACAGAGCCTCGCCTGTCCCCGGCACATTTTAATTCCCCTCCTGGGATGGCCCATCGAGCTGAGCGTGGAAACATCTGTTGGGCTTTCCATAAGCTGGCAGTGGGTGCAGGGAACGCCCCTTTCAGCCCTTTCAGCCCCTTGGGCAAGCAGCAGCATAGGGCCACAGCCCCCTCTGTGCTGCAGCTCCGAGCCCAGAGCACAGGATGCATCCACAGTGCAAAAACTCAGCCTCGAGGAATGGAAAGGTGAGAAGGCTGTCCATGAGCGTGCCTGATCCCTGCTCCCATTGTGTCCAACGACCCTGTAAGGTAACCTTCCCACTGCTGGTTTCTTGGGTGAGCCCAAAGTCCCATCCACCCGAAGACAAACTCCTGCAGCATGTGGGAAATGCATCTGGCCTGGCTCCAGGATGCCTCCTGCAAGACCGGCCCATCTGCATCTTCTCTGCTTTATCCATGTTTGCTCTGTGGCATATTTCCCTCTTCTCCTTCTGGAAAAGCTCAAAAATTAACCCTTTCCACGCAGGCATGGGAATAAACGTATGCAAAATGAAGGCAGCACAAAAGCAAGTTTAGCCCGACTTCAGCTGACACAAATCCATGGCAGCTCGAACAACTTCCATTAAATTGAAATCCCCTGAACTTACTTGGCAGTGGGTAAGAAAATAACCCAGCATTTCTACTTTGGTGGAAGCTACAGTTGCCTTGATTCTTTGGGGAACCTCCTTGACAATGAATTGGTGTTTGCAGGGCTGTGGAGCACAGCCACGAGTCAAACACTTGCAGCCCTGGCAAACTGCAGGGAAACACTCGACCTCAAGCTCACCTGAGGGCACGGGACCTCAGGGTGCAGGAAAGCTCTCATTTGTGTTAATGGGACGAGGATGAAGGAACCCAAACTGCCTGGGAATGAGGAGCCCACGGGCACCTTAGGGAAATCCAAACTATCATTAACAAATTAAACCCGAGCTTCAGGCTAGAACACATAATAACCTGAGAATTAACTCCATGGCATTCAGAGGATTAACGTTGTGCCAAGAGCTGATAATTAAAAGAGCCCCGATAAAGGCTCTGCCAAAAATTAATTAATAAAGAGAAAAACAACAGCTCGACATCAGATCTGTAGCTTTGATGCATCCACTCAGGCAGCCCAACCAACACCTCTCCACGGGCACCACCAACTTCAGGAGTGTGTTTGGGTTGCAGAATCAGAGCATTTCTATCCCATATTGTAAATCTGAAGCTGCTCTTTACCCTTGGCCCTTTTGCCCTTTGCTAACAACACGCTGCTCCCTCCTCTTGCTTTATCTTTTGCAATCAGGAGGGGAAAGAAAAAAAAAAGAAGAAAAAAAAAAAGGAAAGAAGAAAAAAGGCAGCCATTAGAAACACTAGTTAGGGACCTGGTCCAAAATCAATTTTAATTAAAAACACACCACTCTCATGTTGAACATGGTCGGTTTGAGCGCTGCTGCTGGCCAGGCGCTCTGACCGCTATTTCTATGCAGGGAAGCAAGCACTGCTCTCCACGGACACAAACCGTGGGGCTGAGACCTACCAGTGGCTACAAATGGTTCCCACTGCCCAGCAATGAGATTTGGTTGCTTTGGAAGATATGGGGTGAGAAGGGTGCAGACGTGGGGGGGGGGGGGGGGGGGGAGAAATAAACTGTACAGAACGATGTGGTTTTATGAGCACTGCTGTGACCCAGAGTCGGTTGGTCACATGCAGCCGGTGCCCATTACCAAATCAATAAGCATTAAATCAACCTCATTTTCTACTATTTAAATTAACTATAACTGTTTTAATTGCAGATTCATAGCCTGCAAACTGCTTATTACGCTTTACATTATAGCTGAGATTTGCTTGCACGTTACAGACCATTGAGAGCACACTGCAAAGCCGTAGCCTCCCCCCACCCCCATTAAAGCAGAGGGAAGAGAGAAGTGGAGGGAAGGGATGGGAACGGGGTGGGGGAGCTCAACACTACAGGGGTGTCCTGGGAGGTGGGGGACAGCATCAGGTCTGGGTCCTGTGGGTCCAGCACGGCTCCAGTTTCTGGTAGTGCCCTTTTTGAGGTCTTTCTTGTGTTTCTACCTGATTTCCACATTGCTTTCCAGCAAAGCACAGACTTGCTTGGTTTAAGAAACAAACCCCATCCCACAGTTAAAGCAGGGGGGCTCTTTAAGTGATCTTTGATAGTTTGCATCTTTCCTAGAGAGAGCCGGCACTTCTTTTTGGTGCGGGATGTCACTGTGGCATTTTGCCTCTGTTGCTTTTGCCTTCTTCCCATGCGGCCCCTGAGACAAGGAATAGTCTGTAGGTAAACGGGAGCCTGCTAATTTTTTATGGATGTCAGTCTCTTGACATCAGTGCGAGACAGACTGGTCCCTGGGTCAGTGGCAGTGACCCCAGCAGCACTAAAACATGCACAGAGTAAACACTTGAGGGTGGGCAGTGAGGGGTCTCCCCGCAGCAGGTCTGCTCTGCTCCAGCTCCTCCCATGCTTCCCAGCACGGAGTGGGTCCTTCTGCCCCTATGTGGGAGTGGGGACACCCCATGGGACCTCCTGCAGCTCTGGGAGCTCCAAGCTCAGCCTGATGGAGCCGATGATGCTGCAGGATGTGATGCGTGCCCTTCTTCCCCAGCAATCCAAGGGGAAACTTTGCCACCTGAATTCTCACCTGCTCGTTTCTATATGTCAGCGATGCACCAAAGCGAGCAGATAACACATCCACCATCTCTACAACAACGCCCTGCATCTCTGTCCCCATCTCACACCAATCCCAGGCTCTGCAACGCCTGGCTTAGAGCTGCACCCAGCCACCCACTTCCTAACACGATTTTATCAGCAGTGCCAGATGTCTTTTTTTCTTTTCTTTTCCTATTTTTTTTTTTTCTTTTTTGCCAGGCCAGAGCACCCAGGGCAAGATCAAACGCTCAGTATTTGCATGCAGGCTGCCCTGTGTGGAGAGGGCTGTTTACAGGATTTTGCTCCAACCTCTTGGGTCTGAACAAGAAATTTAATTCTGGGCTCCCAGATTTTCTATCTGCACAGCTGGCTCCGTAACAGGAATTCTGCATGCATGCTGGGTATAAGCCGGGACTACTTTAACATCTAATTTCGGCACAGCAAGAATTAGCTCATCCATAAATGACAGCAGGCCTGCAGCTCCTCTGTCCTCTCAAATGCCCAAAGCACAGATTAGCGATAAAAATATCTGATTTTCTAGATGCTGTACTTGATAATAAGCTAGTGAATTCCCCTGGATGGATTCCTTAAACGCTCCCTTTTACTCCACAACCTGCGCTCCGAGCAAATCCTGGCTTCCAAGGCTGTGCCATTGGATACCCCACCCTGTGCCTTCCCCAGACCCCAAGACTGGGCTCCATTGGGATGGCCAAGAGTAGGGATCAAGGAGCTAACCGACATCAGCATCCTCACCCATGACTTTCAGCAGCTTCCATTACTGCACTGCAGCCATCAGTGTCTCTTCCTTCTGGCCCCCAGTGAGCGCCCGGTGCTGTCACCCCACTGCTGCACACAGCCACACTGAGGCTTAGCTTCCCCAGAGCCTGTAGGGAATTTGGGTGAGATTTGCCCTTGGCCTCTTTCCCCTGGGCTGATGAACTCCCCTCTTCCTTTGGAGCAAAAGGAACAAGATGTCAAAAGGAAAGACTGTGTAATTAAATAATCATCGTGGGGCTTAGAGGGCAAGGGGACACCAAAACGTGCTGATATTTCCACAGAAGTTGTTCCTGTTGTACTGAGCTCTCAAGATGAGGAGCGTGGAGAAGACGCCGTACAGTGGCTACAAACAGTTCTTCTCTCCCACCACCCAGCTTTGCTCCATGCCTGTCCTCACGCTCTGGTCCAATGGAGGGGCTCCACCAGCTAGGCTGCCCCATGGGCTCAATAGGAGACATCCCAGCAAGGAATCAGCACGTGTGCAAGGAGGGAATGCTCAATTCCCATGCTCCCGACCACAGCCACGATGAGTAACGCACGGGACCCCAGAGGGAGGAGAGAAAAATGAGGGGATGCTCAGAGCTCTAATAGAGAGGCAAAGGTCCCCGCCCAGGTAGGAGAAAATGTGCAATAAAATTGGCCGATTTGGCTTAACAGGTAATTACAGAGTTAATAAAACCAGGCTCCTTGACACGATAGGTCCTAACGACGCAGCCGGTGTCATGGGCAGTAAGTGACTTTTTACTTTGCTGATCATTGATCCAGCAGACAGTAACGGCCCCGAATTGGATCGATGCAGCTGTCGCACGCCGGCAGTGGGGCCGTGCTGGCAAAGCGCGTGAAATTTCACATGAAGAAGTTTCCTGCTCTTGCACTGTGACCTGTTTGGAAATGAAACATCTGGCCATTTGCCTCTCCTGCTTTTAATACAGAGATTAATCCGTGCTATGAGCTATTTGCCAGAAAGCTCCATTTTATTTAAAGAAAAAAAAAGAAAAAAAGAAAAAGCATCAGAGAGTTCTTATCGTGAAGGGAAGAGGGGGCTTTTTGTGTTTGTAAAGTTTGGTTTTCATAAAGTAAAGCTCTGGAGTTTAGGAAAAAAGGAATGCAACAAGCAACTCAGTTTGAACGCTACAACCCAGGACATTCGCTCCCTGTCCTTCCAACTCCCAACCAACACTTACTAGATTTCCCTTTGGAAACAAAACCTGAACGTTTTGGCCAGAAGGAGTGTTGTTATGGTGATGGAAGGAAGTTTTTATGGTGTTAGTTGCACAGTGATCCTTCAGCTCCAGCCCCATCCCCATGCCCAGCCCAAACCCCAACCCCATCCCCAACCTCAGTTCCATCCCGATCTCCATCCCCATCCCCATCTTCATCCCCATCCCCATCCCCATCCCCATCCCCATCCCCATCCCCATCC
>JAPSGF010000083.1:1952308-1979790 GCA_035772895.1 Perdix hodgsoniae
CATCCCCATCCCCATCCCCATCCCCATCCCCATCCCCATCCCCATCCTTTAGAACCCCTTTATAACAACTGTTTCATTTGGCTGAAACCAGCTTCCAGACCAAGAGAAAAACAAATACTACAATGGCATTTTGAGGGAGGGAAGTGTGCAGCTGCCGTTCCCCAGGTTTGATCTCTCCAGACACAAACACCTGCAGGGCAGTGACCCCGAGGCCCTGGTGTCCCCCCAGCTGTGGGCACAATGGGGACAGGAATGTCACCTTGTGCTGCCCCAGGTGCCACCTGCCTGAGCGCAGCACACCTGTGGCTCTCAGCCCTGCAGTTGGTATGAGCTGCAGGAACAAAGAAATAAGCTAGTTTAATATTTAACAGTGCCAGCGGGGCATCTTTAAACATTACACCATTTATTACAGGTTGCTTTAGAGTTACTCCAGCTCCAGAAAGTTTCCACAAAACCACTCACCCATGCTCTGCCCAAGTGTGTGTTTTGTGTTGCTGGGAGGAAAGCAATTCATCAGCAGCTGGAATTTGGCACGGCCCCACGTGAGCAGCTCAGAGCTGAAAGGAGGGAGTGCAATCTGCAGGGCCTGGGGTGGGGGGAGTGGGGCTGAGCCCCCCCCTCTGACACTGAGATCCCAAAGCCCTGCGCACATCACTGCTCCACGGTACAAAGAGAGGGGCTTATAAGGTATATGGGCAAAAAATGGGGGAGGAACTAGCCGCAACTTTAGGACTCTTAACAAGGCAACGGTGTCAGCCCCATGCAAAACTTTGAGAAATGGAGTTTCACACGCATGCCATCGTTTCCATCCTCAGGGATGGAGCTGTCAGCTGGGACCCTCAGCCGGCAATGGTGCGCCACAGCCTAAAAACAAAAGTGCAGTCTGTAACTTTCTTGGACTGAAAGAAAACTATCACGGCAACCGTTGCAGAAGGAGAGCACATCTGCTTAATAAACACACCTGGACCAGACTTGGCCCTCCAGCCAACAACTCCTGTGCTTGGCTGGGCAAGGTGACCAGAGCCACCGCACCGACTGCAGCCCTGCAAGAAGCTGAGCATCAGATCTGCACAGATACCCACACACACAGTGCAGGAGACAAGAGGAACTTCAAACCATCCAGTTGCTTCTTTACAAGCGTCCCCACTTTAACTAAATATTTGCCCTGTGTTTATACAGAGTGAGCTGCATGGCCTTTTATAGAGAGCTGAACCAGCAGCAGCCCTCACTGTGCGCCATTCACCTACAGATCCCTGGGATCCACGGCAGAAATGCAGTAATGATCCTCCCCTCATTTTATCGATGTGGGGAAGGCAATGCTCAAAAATGCTGCTGAAGATTCAACTAAATCTTCTTTTTTTCTTTTTTTTTTCTCTTCCCCCCTGACTGAAAGGATATAAAGGGACGATAAAGTGCGACACCAATACCAAAAGCAATCAAAGCCCAATTGTTATCTGTTGTTGCTGAAGGTTCCAGCCAGATGTGGGCACGGTGTCACACACACTGCAGTCTGACACTGAGGGCTGTGCAATGCAGGCATTCCCTCCTGGTGACAACAGACCCAAAGGATTTATTCCCTTTTGCACTGTGCCCTTTGGAGCCAAGGAACACCTGCGGTCGGTACTCACACCAGCCGTGCTCTGTGAGAACTAAAAGAGTGACAGCAAATGCAATATCGGGCATTGCACAAAAGGATGCTTCATCTCCAGAGCCCTTCAAATGTCTTCTAAAAACTCCTATCTATAAATAATACCTGCACTGAAGTGGGGGTCCCTGCAGAGCGGGACCCCATCCCGCTGCGTGCTTTATGCAAAAGGCTGTCGGCGTTGGGAGGAGATTGTATTTTAAAGCAGGAGATAATGAACCTCATTTTGCGGGGGGGGGGGGGGGGGGGGGGGGGGGGGGGGTGAAGATCATTGGGGCTGTGCAGAACTCAAAGGCTCCTCAAGGTTCTGTCTGCAGCCACTGCCTCTAAACCTCCTTGGTGCATCGAGGTGCTGCCAGGACACTGCAGAGACCCCGGGAGCTCTGCTGGGCTGAGCAGCACTTCTGCACCCAGCATTGCTGCTGCTGCAGCCCCCGCTCACTGCAGCTGAGCACAGCACGGCCCTGGGGCACCTCCGAGGTGAGGAAAAACGCAGAGCTTTTAAAAGTACACATGAAATATTAAAAAAAAAAAAAAAAAGAAGAAGAAGAAAAAAAGAAAGATAAATTATATATGGGTATACAATGCCCAGAGATGACTCGATTTATATGGTGCCGTTTCCTGAGAGCAGCACAGCTCCAGGCAACAGAAATGAGGAGTCAAACTGAACAGCAGTGCTCAAAGTGACATCTTTGAATGGGGAACGGAGGCACCCCTGGGGCAGCACGTAGAAATTATTGCCGAGCGGCAAAACAACAATGTAAGTTAATTTCGCTGAAATTAACAGTAGTTTCCTCCCCTTGAGCACATGGAGAGGTGGAATCAGAGCGAGGAGGGGGGAGTGGAATCGCACAAACGCTTCGGAGGGACTCAAAACCAAAGAAAACTGTTTCAGCATTGCGGGCTGATGGTTTCTTTTTACGAAACGAAAGCAAAAAGGCTGTCTGGGTGATTGCTCCGTCCCTCCTTTGAAAGCTTTAGAACTGAAATTTGCCTCTTCTCTGACTGTTCTCTTCCTCGAGCCCAAATGTGCTCTGTGCTCCATGGAGTAAGTGGGGTCTCACCACTGCACCAAATCCGTCAGCGAGCCCGAAAAAAACCTTTGGTCCAGAAATGGATTTTTTTTGCAAGCTGCATCTCCTGCTGTGATTTATTGGAATGGGATGACAGCAATTAGTACATACTCCTAAAGTGAGCACAGTTTGGATTTGCTTTGGGATGGCACAGCTCTGTGCTGCTCGGGGGGCACAGCCCACAGCCCACAGCCCCCATCCTTACAGCAGCGCCAGGGCAGCACAGAACCTTCACTGGGGGTGACTGCAACCCTTGCAAAAGACAATCTCTGTTCAGAAAGTGCTTCCACACATGGTTAAGCCCCGCTGACATAATCTGTTAAGTGAAGGCTGTTTTAAGCATATGCTTAAATGTTTTTGCTGCAATTGAGGGCACGGAGCTCAGAGCCGGCGTTGGTTGGCCTCAGTGGCTCAGCGGAGCCATTTAAGTAGGGGAAAGTGGGAAAGTGCCTGAGAATAAAAACACTGCACTGATGCAGGCTGTTTTCTGCTGTAAACTTTAGGAGGAACTCAATCCCGCAGTGGAAATCTCCCAGAGAGGAAACCCTAAACCCAAGACCCTCCTGTGGTGGGGGTTTTGCAGCCCCCAGCCCCTCTAAAGCCCACCTCATCCCAATGCTTTGTGCTTGCAGGTGGGTCCCACTCTGCCTCAGTGCCACCCTCTGCCCTGCCCCATGCCCACCCCAAAGGATTCACTGGTGGAGGTGAAAACCCCAACCCTGCAGCCGAGAGTGGCACCGCTGCAAACTCTTCTTTAAAGGCAAGGAGAGACAAAACAACCCCCTAGAGATAACAAAACAAAAGGGGGAACGCTTAGAAATCCAAAATGAAGACCCAAAGCCTTGTCCTCCTGCCCAAGTTTGGTAATAAAAGAGGTGGTTGGGGTAACAGGCATCCCGAGCATTGCTAACGCCAGACACAGAACTGTGCCTGCTCCCTCCAGGCACAACGCTCCCAGGCCCATTTCAGCTGGTGTAAATTGCCCAAACCCCATAATGAAGTTATGACAATTTGCAACAGCTGAGGATCTGTTCCATCTAATGAAGAGAAATAAGGGGAGGAGGGAAGGAATTAGTTTTAAGCAAGAGCTCGTTGCAATGCACACACAAACAGCTTTACGAGATCCCTAAGAAGAGTTACATAAGGAAAGAGGAAGAAGCCCGATCCCATCCTCAGCAGTGGGATTTTAATTCTCCCTTCAGCTGAAGGATGGAATTCAATAAAAGCTTCTCAGCCACACTGAAGGGGGGGGGGAATGATCCGCAAGTAAGCAGAGATGTAAATAGTATTCAAAAAGGGGCTTCGCTATTCTGCTGGGCTGTTTTTTTTCCTGTTTCCCTCCGACAGGAAAGCCAGCCCTGCTGGGCCATATGTCACTGCTGACAGTCCCTTCCATCAGCAAACAATGGCCCCGCACTGACCAGGGTCAGCGGCACGCGGGCGCTGGGATATCGGCACAAAACATTCGTCTCCAGCTCCGATTTTCTTCCTGTGATTCTCTCTCTCCCGAGCGCCGCGGAACGCAGGAGAGAAGTGACTTCACTGCACGGCCCAAAGAAAGGGTGTGGGTGTGGGGTTGCCATCGGGATCCAACCCCGAGCTCATCCCCTGTTGACCTATGGATCAAGGAAGCGGCTCCATCCCAGCAATTTGGGATATGGGAATAAAACACCACCTCTGTATGCGGTCCGTCCCACGCGACAGCCCCATCCCTGCCACAAGTGTCCCAAGGATGGCTGGGATGGAAGGAGCAGTGTGGGGTCATGCATGCAGGAGAGATGGGGCAAAGCCGAGGAGCTCAGAGCTCAGAGCCACCGCTGCCTGAGCAGCACAAGGAGGTGCAGAGCTGAGAGCAGTCTGATGTCTGCTGTCAGACATCCGAACAAAACCTTTTGGGGGGCAAAGATAACAGTTGGGAGAAGAGAGAAGGGAACAAAAAAAAAGGATGAAGGGAAATAAGAACTGCTTTGCAATCCTCGGGAAGCGCTGCCCATGTTAAAATGCCAGGGAAAAAAAAAATAGTTAGCAATTCTAAAATGTAGAATGTGGAAAGTAGAATGTGGAATATAAAATATAGAACAAAGAGTGTGGAATATAGAATGTAGAATGCAGAGTATAGAATATGGAAAACAGAATATATAGAATACAGAAAATAGAACATATAGAATATGGAATGTAAGAATGTAGAATACAGAATGCAGAATATATAGAATGCAGAATATAGAATGCAGAATATAGAATATAGAATATAGAATATAGAATATAGAATATAGAATATAGAATATAGAATACAGAATATAAAAGCCCTACAATGCAAAGCCCAACTTGACCACTTCAATCCACCGATGCTAACATTAAGAGAACCTCCTGATTTTAAGTCCCCATTTCTCAGCGCTCCATTTATTTTTCGGCTAATTAAGTTTCTGAACGTTCATTTCTTTGTATTTTTTGTTGCTGTTGTTTTGTTTTTTTTTTAAAGGAAGGAAGGAAGGAAAAAAAGGAGCCGAAGCTCTTCAGCTGAAAGGGCTTTTTAAACATCTGTCACCATAAATGTGTACAACAAAACCAGGCAGCACTGAATTCTGCCTTTTTTCACCACTAAATTCACGCTCTGGAAGAGTAGCAAAGACTCCTGAGGAGTCTTTGCAGCAGAGAGAAATAAATATATATATATATATATATAAATATAATATATATGGGAAAAGGAAAACACCCCTAATTAGATGTTTTTTACCCCAAAAAAGGAGGACGTGAGGGCTGCAGAGCCAACACCTGAGCGCTGCTGAGCGCGGCGGTGCCGGAGGTGCTCCATGGCTGTTTACTCCGAGTGCCATCTGGCTGTATAGATATAATAACAATTATTCCATCGAGGTATGCAGCTCTCTAAATCATATTAATACACAATGATTCCGCCGGTCTTATAGGACGCGCTGTTTCTGCGTGCTCCCATTTAACCCGGGTAATGCGCTAAAACAAGCCTGCCTCATCATTAAGAATTGATTTTTTATTTATGGGAGCGTCGCTTGCAATCCCATGATATCCCTTTGTAATTCGGGAGAATGGGGGCTGCATCCTGGCGTTAATCTCGTTTTATGGCACATCTTTAAAAAATCCACAGCATCTTGCTGCATTTGGATATTTACGCTGTGATTTGTGCCCTCGCACGCGGATGCTGCTTCGCCGCGCTGCCGCGGAGGGTCTAATATACTTCATTAGCTGTATTACATCAGATAAGGGTTTTATTCCTTTAAATTATTTAACCTTGGTAGAGCCCGCTGGGACCGCATAAATTACAGCCCTGCTAATGAAAATCATTCGTTAGGCGATTCAAAAAGACAACGGGAAAAGGATTAAATATCTCCCAACATCAACCGCTGAAATCAAAGGTGTCCCATAATTCGGAGCAATCAACAGCTTTCTCACATCAGCACCAAAACATCTGAGCAGCAAAACCACATTTTTGCACTATTGCCCCCCCCATTTCTGCGTCCTTCCTCTCTGCTGCCTTTGGAAGGGGCGCAGATGATTAAACACCTTTTTATCATCGTCGGCGGAGGCAGAATTTAGCTCCTAATGACACAAATAGATGTCGAACGCTTTCGCCTGGCGCTCCCTAAAGTCAGAACACACGGAGAAGCAATGGGAAAGAGCAAAGTGGGGGCTCACCCCAGGGCCCCCATTGCCCCACTCCATCCCCAGCACAGCACTGAGGCTGCATGGACCGACCCAAACCCATCGAGCTGTTATCTGAGCGTTAAGTAATCAAGCCGGCACATTTAATTTAGATTCTCCCCCACTAAGTATCTCATGGGGGACATCTTTAATAACACCTTCCGCCATCCATATCACTATTATGGTAAATGTTGCTGCATTAATTTCATGTTGCTCGACCCATGGGGATACCGAGATGTGAAGTGTCCTGGAAGCAGAACCACATCCCCAAAACAGGAGTTCCGTGGGATGGATGGACAAAGTTTTGGTGCTCCGGAACAGTTCAGTGCCACCACCATGCAGCACTTGCTCAGCTCTACCCAAAGAACTCACAGGGATGTGGGCTGATCTCCTGAGCTTTGCTCCAATGCAGAGTAACTTTACCAGAATAAAATCAGAACCCACAGAGACTTTCGGCTGTGGAGGCAGCTGAAACCTCCCCCTGTCCCCACGATCATCCTCACACCATCCATAGGCTCTCACACAGTGACCCCGATAAAACCCCACCTTTAAAGCAGTGATTTAAGAACAGCAGTTCCATTTCCCAGCTCCTGCAGATATAAAATCAGAACCCAGATGAAGCCGAATGCATTTTCCCTGCTTTAATTACTGCACCTTAGTTTGTTTCAAAGCTCTTTTCTTTTATTTCTCCTTTAAACCTATAAAATACACCCGGCGCAGAGTTAGTTTTACCGTTCAGCTGATAAACCATGAAAAACATGGGGTTTGCAATGAAACTGCTGACAGCAACAGTAAAGACAGAGCGCTGCCATTGGGTGCTGCTGCAATTTGCCTTCTATGGCCGTCTCTGAAACAAAAAAGCTCCACATGCAGCATGCAAACAAGTTACAAGTGAGCGTGCGTTGGGGGCTCGGGGAGGGGGGGGGGGTGAGCACATGTGAGACGAGGAGGGCGGGTGGTCGTGGCAATGGGAGTGGGGAGAGCTGCAGATCAATCATTTATAATTAACAAAAATCCGATTGGTGCTTTAAATAGAGATCAATGTGTTGCAGGCTGAGTGGATTGCGAGGATGTATTCACCTTCTCGTAACTCTCCTAGCAAGCTGTCACACCTACAGAATCACCATTTGTTTTGTTAACAAAGCTTCAGGGGGCGCCAGGCTCTCATTGAAATTTCATTAATCTAATGGAGTAAAGTCCTATAGAAAAAAATCAAATTCTCGTTGGGCGAGATGGTACCTGGGAAAGATAACCTCTGTTTGAACTCCCCGACTCTGATCGCTCTGCTATTAGTCTGAGGAAATAGACAGCAACTAGGATGATTACAGCCACCGGCCTCAACATTTTTTTCCCCCCCTTTCTCTAACCACCACCACCACCACCACCACCACCACCCCCTTTCCCAAGGAGGAATTTCCAGCGCCAGCATCGGAGTGGCTGCATGCAGTGCAGAGGGGTTGGGGGGATGCGGGGCTGTGTGGGTGGGGGGTTCAGGGCACGGCCCTCCTAGGGGCATGGCAAGGCAAGTACACGCAGGGTGGGCTCCCTTCTGCAGGCGTCTGGAGCCACGGCAGCACTCAGAGGATGCTGTTGGATCCTGGAGCTGCATCTTGTGCTGCCCAGCATTTTCTACTCATCCCATGGTGCCGCAGTGCCGTGGTTGAGTCATGGAATGGCTTAAGGTTGGGAGGAACCCTAAAGTTCTGATCCCCACCATTCCTCAATCCTATGAAAAAAAAAACCAAAACCCACCAACAACAACAAAGCAAACAAAGCCACAACCTGCAGTTCTCTCTATGGAAACCCACACCTCAAATCTTCAGACCTTGCTAGATGTTTTTAAGGGAAAGCTTTGAGAAATATCTACCTTTGCCAGACATTTCCCAGGGAAAACATTTCCGCTGCTGCCGGACACATGACCTTTAGGGACAGGGCAAGCAGCTCTTGCTAATGTTTTGAAGATGTTGCATTTGGAATATTCCAGGAATCCCAACAACTGGAGTAACACAATCACAGGAGAATCTCAACTTTCAGTTCACACTCCTCCCAAATTCCTCGTCCTCTTGTTTGTGGGAAAGGACAGGAAACTTGAATCCGAGAGAGGAAGGAGCATTACAAAAATAATCCCACGGTTTTCAGAATGCTTGAGATTGCTGCTGGAGCAAGGTCCGCAGAACCAAACACCCGTTTGAAATGGACGGTTGCAGAGGTGCTACTGAGCACAGACACACGTACTGTTAAATTCTGCTAACCAAACAGCAACCGGTTCACAAATTCTTTTAAATGCATTGGAAAAGTGAACCAGCCATTCCTTCTTTCTCACATCACTCATCCAGGTGGCTTATAAAGTCCAGCTGTGGGTTTTGTTCTGGAGGACTTGCCATAATCCAACACGCCACTCGACGTGCCATCTGTGGCATGCGGTTCTGAGTCCTTGGCCAACTGTCAACATGAAAATAATAAAATAAAAATCATGCCATTATTTCAAATTAAAGTACTCCGGCGATAAATAGAACTTTAAATGGATCGGACGTGGAAATGAAAACCTGAAAAATCTCATCTGACTGAGCATAAATTTAACTGCATCGGATAAAGCGGTTGTGTCTCTTTACCCACATCACTAAAAAAAAAAAAAAATAATAAAAATAAAGTGTATTTCCTTTCTGTTTACAATCTAAATATATGGTGCACTCCATCTGAAACTGTCGCCAGTCCTTACGGGAAGCTGAGCGAGCCCCACTCTTCTGGGAAGGGCTCCTGTTCCGTCTCAATGAGGTTGTCCTCCTAACTCCCACTGCATCCAAAATGCTTTGCAGCAATCGCCTTCTTCGGCTCTGAACCTCCACCCACAACATGAGGGAAAACCTTGGGGTTCTTTGTGGCTCCTT
The DNA here is from genome assembly GCA_035772895.1 of Perdix hodgsoniae. Taxonomy (NCBI): domain Eukaryota; kingdom Metazoa; phylum Chordata; class Aves; order Galliformes; family Phasianidae; genus Perdix; species Perdix hodgsoniae. Next base: position 1,961,587 of record JAPSGF010000083.1, read on the forward strand.
CAGAAACACGTGGTCTTTGAGTGCTGAGTGCCAGGTTTGGGTTGGAGCATCCTGAGAAGACCTCTGATGCCATGGAAGCATCCATCTCTGCGTGAGAGATGATGGCCTCAAGCTGCACCAAAGGAGGTTCAGGTTGGATATTAGGAAACATTTCTTCTCAGAGAGGCATTGGCACAGATCGCTCAGGGAGGTGGGAGAGTCATCATCCCTGGAGGTGTTGAAGGAACATGGAGATGTGGCACTGGCCAGTGGGCACAGTGGGGGTGGGCTGGGGTTGGACTTGGGGACATCTCCTACAACCAACATCACAGAGCCCATCCCACCTTTGGATGGCCGAGGTGCAGCTCACGGTGGGACACCCAACGCCCTCCTGCTTTTGGTAGGTGGGAGCAAAGCACACCAAGTCCTCAGCCCACGGTGCTGTGGCAGCACAAGGGGACAACATGAAAAAGTGCGTGGGAAATACTGGTGGGGAGAGCTGGGGGGCACTGTGGGAACAATGGCTGTGGGATGGGGGTGATGGGAACGGGTATGGATACCATGGGAGGGGAAGGTGAGATGAGCTGAGCCAGCAAAAAATGAGGCTGCAACCGGAGCTGGTGTCTGCTGGGGAACAGAAGGAGCCTGATGGAGATGGGAGGCAGGCAGGGATTCAAGGAGAGGGCAACATTGAAGGAACACAAGAGGCGATTATGGCTTTGGCAACACACGCGTCCCTCTCTCCCTGATGTCCCCACCTGCTGCAGCTCTGTGTGCTGATGGTTATTTTTCCTGTGTGTGCCCTGCATGCCCAAAGTGCTTCCCTTTCCCAGGAGCCTCAGTTTCCTTCATGCTGGGGATCCACCTGTGGCATCAGCTGCCCGTCCTCCATCTCTTATCCCTATTAATTCGCTTTAAGATACGCACTGGAAATGACTTTACCTTTGAGAGCCAAAAGGGATGAAGGACAAGCAGTGGTGGGAGAGAAGCTAAGCACATCACCAAGACTTTTCCAAAGGAAAAAAAATAAAAAAAAAATTAAAACGAAAAAAAAAAAGAAAAAAAAACCTTTGTTTTAAAGCACACCACCTTTCTGGGCATCTGTCTCCTAGCAGAGAGAGAGCAAGACTGTGAGTGAGAGAGAGATGTGCACACACACACCCAATTGCAAACACACACACACACACACGCAGATGAGCCTTCAGGGAATTGTATGAACTTTTGAACCAGAGATGCAGAGACAGAGCCTAGCCTGTTCCCACTTTAATAAACAATTTTTTTTTTTCTTCAATTAATTAAGGTTTGGAAAGAAAAAAAATTGCAGAAGAGAAGTAATTTAGCATGCAGCGCGTACTTTACAGATGGATCCTACCTTTGGATGCTTATTAAATCTATGCATGATTGCGCTAGAGAAAATTAATCGCATTGTTTTTCACTATTCAGAGGGGTTTGCAAACAGCAAAGAAAATGATGCAGAGCTCTGGTTCCCCCACCCCCTCCCCACTCCCCCCATTCACACAGTAACAATAAGGACACAAACCTAATTCACGTCGCTCCCGCACCCGCATGGTGCCAGGATGAGCGCGCTGTGTGCTGGGGATGGCAGAGCATCTACTCCAGAAGGACTCACTGCACAACCCACCAGCATGTGAATGTTTATTTCCAACACTCAAAAAGCCCTCTACCTGAATTCCTCACTCTAGGGCCTCTGAACTATCCAGCTAAAGTGTGGGGTTTTGTTCAGATGCTGCTGGGATGAGAGAGCTGATGGACTGTGATTAGAACTACTGTATTTTGGCTTAGTTGAGTAATCCTCAAATCCCCAGCCCTTTGGTTATCAAATATATTTGAAAATATGCAAGGTATTGACAGAACTGCCCAGAGAGTCACAAGAGATCTGTATCTCATGAGTCTTAATAAAAAAGATGGTCACATTCTGTCCCTTCCTTCCTCTGTAATGGCACTCAGGATGCTTCAAACCCATCTCAAACCAACCAAGCCAAACCAAATCTAAACCAACCAAGCCAACCAAACACAACCCAATCTAACTTTACCAAACCCAACCCAACCAAACGCAACCCACGTCAGCCCAACTAAAGCCAACCCACAACTGAACCAACTAAACCTAACCCAACCAAACCAAACTAAACCCAAATCCACCAAGACTTACACTCAATTTGCAAGGACCAAACCAACTAAACACCCAACCAAACCCAACCCAGGTCAACCCAACTAAACCCAACCCAACCCACAACTCAAGCAACCAAACCCAACTCAACCAAGCGTTACACTCAGCTTGCAAGGACAACATGTTTCTAAAGGAGCCAAAAGAATCACTGGGTTTTCCTTCAGGTTCACCAAGATTCCTTGCTAAACCCTTCCACATGGCTGGGTTTTTAGCAGGAATAACTCCCTGTAGGCAGCAAATCCACCATATTCTGCTCAAAATCCCAGAATATATTTGAACCTGGATCTCACTAAGTCAAAAAGGTGATAGTTCTCATCTTTCTCCCCTCAATTCTCTCTTCTTTCCACTTAAAAATATACAAGAGTTCATAGCTTTGAATTGGGAATAGGCAAGTTTGATAAACAATTCCAAGTTTTAATAGAATCTGGAAGGAAAGGGGAGGGAAAGGAGTTGGCCAAAAGAGAAGCAGAAATGTCAGGAATTTGATAGAGGAAACAATGCTGAGTTGGATATTCTCAGCAAATATTTGTCCTTCCTTGAGATAATCCCTGCAAGGATGGGCTTAGGAGGGTGCTCATCTGTAACCTACAGACCCCAGGTTGACGCATGCTACATCACGTGCATAAGAAAATGAGACCAGATCATCACTTGAGCTGGGCTACAATTGAGGAGAATTATGGAAAATAATCAGGCAAAAATCTGACATTAGGAGCAAGCATCTGGAGAAGGGCTCCTTAACCAATGCAACAGAGGAGCATGACAAAACACCCCAATTTTAACATTCTTACCACCACCCGTAATTTCATGCTGTAGTTTGCAAAGAAGAAACCTCGCCTCTCGTTGCTCAAACAGCGTGAAAAGAGATGGAAGCTAAGATTCACAGGGCATCACTGCCCACTCCCAGCAGCTCTGCTCCATTGCTAACAGCATGTTCCAGACATGCATGCAGCTAAGACAAAAGCAGAAAAGGATTATTTTTAGCTATGAAGGATCTGCAAAGGGAGTTTTTTGCACAAAATACTCCCAACGCTTTACAACCCACATCCCAGCCTGCTTTACAACAGCATCCTGAAATAGTTATGCCCTTATTACAACATTTCAGTGCATTAAAAATACATTGGGCAAAGCAAATAACTTTAAAAAAAACAAATTTTCACCAACGTGGAGCTATAACATTAATTGCTGGGCTGTTTACATGTCTGCTGCTTTCCTCTCAGCTATCGCTATCACATCTCCAGCTGTAAAGGTAAGGGACAAAACAAACATCCAGGGGTTCTGGCTTCCTCCTGCCAGCAGCTCACGCAGCTCTCAGAGCTCTCACATCGCTAACCAATTTCTCGCATTGCGTTTCCCTTACAGAAACCCTGATGCCCTTCAGTGCGTGCCTTACTGAGCACATTTGTGTTTTCCTGAGTGCCAGTCTGGTTTATCATCGACATAAGAGGGAAGAGCATCGCAGAGCTGCGAGTGTTTTCAGTTCAGTATATTCAAAGTTTCATCTCCCTTTGCAGAGATGCAAACCCTGACTCGACCAACCCCACGCAGCAACGGACATCAGCACAGGACCATCATCTCCCCCTGTGCTCTCTGCATAAGAACGGCCTTAGTCACACAGATTGCAGCTGATTTGCCAAAGTTCTTTTACATGATGGTTACAGCTCTCTGCCTATTAACTCATAATAATAGGGCCATAACAGCAATTTTTAAAAACAAGACAATGAAGTCATACTGATAAAATAGGCCATAAACAGGGATCTATCGCCTGCTTATTGCTTTGTAATGATGAAATACAACTTACCCTCAGTTACATGGAAACTGGAATTATTATTTTTTTTAAGTCGCATCTATTAAATAAATTATCCCTAAGTTCTGTTGTCTGGGAGACACCACACACCAGCAAACCCTCATCATTTGGCCCAGGTGGGGAATGGAAGTAATAAAGAACCGCACGCGCTAAAGATGCACGCTCTGCTCCTTGCTTCCCATTCTGGGACCTTCAGAACCTCTTGATCCTATTCCCTCCTCCTCAGGAGCTCAGCAGGGACACAGATCCCACACGTGGGGTCTTGTAGGATTGGGCCACATCTTCAGGGCCATCAGCAGCCACCGAAGCCCAGCTCCTGCAAGTTCAGCTCTCTGCAGCTGGGATGGGATGGACATACACCCCAAGGCCTTTGGCCAAGGAGATAACGCCGTTCCCATTCCTATTTCCATTGTTTAGAGCAAGTGAGTATTTTCACAGCTGTTCTGGGGTCTCTGGAACCTGCAGTCAGGCCCTTTGGACACCGAAACTCAGGAAAGCAATTAAGCACATGCTTACGTGTGGTGCTGATGACAAATCATTTTCTGTTCTGGAGCTTAGAGAGAGACTGCCTAATTGTTTTCGAGAGAACTTCCAACAGCAAACGCCGCACTTCTGAAGTTGAGAAAAGCTTCTGGGACACAAACTGAGCGGGGGTTCACTAGAAGGGAGGATGGAAATGGATGAGCTCCCAGGAATTGGTCTTCCCACTCCAACCTCACTGCACCAGACCCATTTCTGGCTTTCCAGACCTCCTGCTGCTGCAGAGGCAGATGCCCTTCACCCAGATTCAGCCTCATGGAGCAGGAAGACTTTCCCTTTCCTGCAGAGCACGAGGCAGAGATGTGGCACAAAGGTGAACTACCCAAAGGGCCGTGTGGGGAGGATGAGCGCAGCCCCGTGCCCGCTGCCACCCCAATTAACCTGGAGCAGCTGGCCATGCCTGCACACTGCCACGTGCTTCCCTGCAGTGTTACATGCACATGTAATGCAATTGATCCATTGCACAGGGTGCAAGTGCACAACACCAGCTCGAGTGCACGAGCAGCAATGGGAGTTCTTCCTGTGTGCAGAACATGTGCACAGAGCAAGCTGCTCGGCAGCTGCACGCGTTGCCAGTCGCCCCTTTCGATGGGAAGGAGCTCTGCAGCACTCTGGAAATGTTGAGAAATTAAAAAAAAAAAAACAACAGAAAAAAAAAAAGGATTTGGTGTTTGTTAGGCATAAGAATTTGGTGTTTCTGAGCATAAAGCTCAGAATTGTGCCGTGGGAGGTGGGTGGCAGTGGGGGGAGGTTTGGGGACAGCAATGGGCCTCTGCTGCACAGCCTGAGCTCAGGATGCCAATGAGGAGGTGGAATTCTCTTTGCCCTTCTGCTCGAGCTCTGAGGAAGGCTGTAACAAAGCTTGCTGCCGTTGAGACTTTATGGAGACTGTACTTTGGCATAAGGTACAGCAGACAGAACCATCCCCACTTTGTTTCACAGAATCATATGACAGCTTGGGTTAAAGGGACCTCAGACATCACCTACCATATGCCACAAAGCACTTCTGCAGTGCGACTCACGGGGAAACTGAGGCACGAGCGGGAAGGGAGAAGTGCATTCAGCCCCATCCTCACGATCCTTGCACAGAAGTTCAGGCAGAGGGCTGAGAGCAGGGAGCAAAAACTTCTCATCTGTGTCAGACGGCGCTCCGGACACACAGCCCAACATTCCCAATTTGTCCGAGGTTTTTCGGGGCTGGGGAAAGGGGGGGGGGGGGGGGGATGCAGGAGGCCTGGACTGTCTTTCAGGGTTGCCATGGCTGCAAGGTCATCCCTCCAGACTTGGCTCTACCAGCAGAGTTCAGACGGGTCAGCGTGTGACCGGCTCAAACCCCGAGGTTAAAAGTTCAAGCGGTGACGGAAAAACCAATATGTCCACGCAGAGTATGCCGTACAATTTATTTCAATTTACATCAAGCCATGCATATAAAATTTAGATAAATTCTATTCAGATCTGATGTTGCCTGACACACAATGTATGCAAACAGATGTCTTTGGGGCTCTCACTCAGCTTTGGGGAGGAGACAGGGTGCTAAGTTAATACGTATTAATAGCAAATATAAATTGGGGGGGGGGGGGGGGTGCTTTTGTTTTACAGAAAAGCAGGACGGAGATTTTAGGTTTAAAAACGCCTGATTCCCTTCGCCCTTCTTTTAATTTTTATCCTCCCTTTGTAATTTCCCAAGCTCTCCCGATCCACACGGTGTCATATTAAGAAAGATAATGAGTATTTACAACTGCAGCCCCGCTTGTCACTGCAGTTATAGCCTCTATTTATATCCCATGCCACTTTCTCCGGATTCCTGGTGACTGATGGCTTTGATTTATATTTGAACACGGCCCCCCCCTTTTGCTCCCCTCTCCTCCGGTCCCCACCTCCGGGTGGCTGCGGAGCGGCCCCGTGGCCACGAGATGGCTCCTGGAGCCCTTCTGCAGCTGGGCTGGAACCGGGGGGGGGGGGTTCCACTCCATCCCACCACCCCTTAACTTTAAGGGCTCGCCGGCTGCTGCCCCGGGGTCAGGAATGAGGGTGGGAGGAGGAAAAGGATGGAAGAGAATTCGAAAATATATATATTTTTATAGACGTGTGCGGATAGACATTGGTTACGTATGGAGAAAGATATATGGAGAAGGACAAGGACATTATATATGTATATTTATACATACATACATATATATACCTATATAAGTATATATACACACACATATATATATATACCTATACGTATATGTAAAACCAGAGCATGCAAAATGATGGACAAAACAAGGGTTTCCCACCACTTCATGGCAGAAACCCATCCCCATGCCATCCAGCTCACCTGGGTGGATTTTGGGGACCAGCACCAAAAAGAGATGCCCGTCCTCATGGGCTGCAGCCTTTAGAGCAGGAGGCTGCTGGGGTGAGGCTGAAATAATAAAAGCGGAGTGTTCTGAAGATGCACTGCAGGCTCGTAGAGAAAATTAGCCAGATTGGTTCTCTGAGAAGCTTAACGAGAAACAGTCGCACTTGAAGGGGAGCTGGAGGAGTCGGCAATGAGGAGCTGCAGTGGCTCTTCCAAAGGGCACTCAGCTGCAATGGGCACTCTGGCAATAAACAGAAGCTTTCCAGTTTCCCAAGTATTTCTATCTTATAACAAAATAAAACAGCCGTGGAAAGCTCCTTGTATTCTAGGCAATGCAGCAATTAACAAAATCAACTTGCTTGAAAAAGTCACATTGTTTTGTTGCTGGTTTGTGGTTTTTTTTCTCTCGAGGGGTAAAAAATTCCGCTTTTGGGTGAGCAATAATTTTCTATCAGCCACATTTTACCTCCCTCAGCTTTTCTTCCCCTGTATAATAATGGGAACAAAAAAAAAAAAAAAAAAATCATTTACAAATTCTTTCGTTCGTCCCATAAATTTGAAGGCGCCGTGTTCTGCTTAACGCAAACCGACCGGAATTTCATACATCAGAATATAAATCCAATTCCCTTTACCTGCCAGGATTTCCTCAGAGAGCAATTTCAAGGTCACAAAGAATGGGCCAAATCCCGGAGCCTTTCATTTGGTTTTATTTTAGTAATTATTTGGACTTCGGGGAGAGTTCTGCCCGTGACCGCGGCCCATCCAAGTAATGCCTAAGTGATGGTTTAATAAAGATTTGGTGTATTAAGGTGTGGATTTCGGGTCAGGTGGCAATCGCCCATCCGAGAGCACACGGGGATGTTTGTGTTACAAATAGACGTGTGAAACCTTCTGCGTGTGCCCAGCAGTTCCTTATTCCGGGATGGGAAATTAATGACCTTCCCACTTTTCAATGAGTAAAAACGAGGGAATAAAACCATTTCAGAAGCCCTCAATTTCTCGATACGTACAAAGTGCCTTATTTTCATCATCCCTGTCAGTTATGACAAGCGCCGACTGGACAAATACCAGCACCAGCTCCGGCCATTCGTTTCCATCCATGATGATTTGAGCACGGGGCTCAACTGCCTAATAATATATATGAGCTCCGTTGTTGTTGTTTTGCTTTTTTTTTTTTTTTTTCCTACGGAAGGACCAATAAACTACAAAAACAAGGCAGGAAGATTCCACCACGCTTTGCAGCGGTTATAGCTATCGCGTCGCTGGCTCCAGATCTGCAGAAATGGACATTTCAGCCTTTAGAAAGCACACATTAAAAAATAATAATAATAATAAGGGAGGGGGAAAAGCCTTTGGCCACTCAACCCACCTCCCCTAGATGCGCGGCCACTTGCTTTAAGCAATAAGATTTACAGCAGCAAGCCTCCTTTGCTGTAGTTGCGGTGACCGTTTCTTTTCTATCGGTTCCAGCCCGCAGCTCCCAGCACCCCTCCAAGAACAGATGTCCCAGAGAAGTGCAGCCATTCATCCTAACAGCAGTTTGGGGGGTCAGTCCCGCAGGAGATGGCTCTGCCATCGCCATGAGAAATCGACTTTTGTGATGAGCAGAAGAATAATATAGAAGCGGAGCGTTGCTGGGAGCAAAAGGCGCTAATTTGCTGCACCGCTGTACGGGGATGGGGAGAGGGTGGTGGGAGGAAGGAGGGATGGGATGGAGGAATAAAATCCCACTGTTGCAGGAGCAGTGCTGAAACCTGCTGCCCGTTCTTCATCAGCGTGAAAAATGACAACTGTAACCAGATTTTTCTCCGTCGCCGGCGTAAATGTGCGATTACAGCTGTTCATATTTTCACTCTAATGAAGGGTTGTACATTTAAATGGTTAAGATTTATTATATATTGTGCACTGCCTCTGTACATGCAAAATTGTTCGCCGATGTCTAAAATGCCGCTTGTTTATTCTGGCATCAATTATCATTTTTCTCAATTTTTCAATCATAAAAAAAAAAAAAAGCCCATTTGGGCGCTGACGGCTTTCTGGTTCTCCCAGAGAAAGGAGCAAAACCTCAAAAACACAAAAGTGAGGGGAGGGGTCATGGAGAAAATCACCTTGATGAGGACGGCAGGAGAATATGAGAGAATGCCCATTGGGAATGGCACCCATCATCCCACAGCAGCCCGGAGCCGACCTCGCTGGGTTTTTGCCGCGAGCCGCCGTGATCCTGGGTTCATAAACAGGTGAAATGATGGAGCTCATTGCAACGAACATCAACACTGAAACTAAATAACCGCCACGTTGCCAGCGCGGTCCCCTCTGCAAGACGGATGGTAAACTTGACCTGCCGCTGGTACTATCCGAGTGCCATTTTTTATCGCCCTTGGCCGCCCCCCCGGCTGGGCGCACGGTGTAAATGCCGCTGCGTGGTCAGGTCAGGCCCGGGCCCGGGTGAAACTCCGTTCACATTTGCATACAGGCGGGCTCGCACAATGAAGGCCCATCTGTTCCCGTCACCGAGTACAAATCGAGTGTCACCCAACTCGCTGCAAACGACAGCCGCGCGGCCATTAGATGGAGGAACGCTTAGCTCAGGTTACGGATATGGAACTGCTGATTTGGGTTTAAATACCTGATAACTGAAGACTTTTTATTGCGCGCGAACAAAGAGTGAACCTTGAACCCATCCCCCGGAGCACCCTGCTCACAGAGGACCCCCAACCCGACACCCCGCGCCCTCCGTCAGCCGCACAAAGCCACTGGTGCATTTATCCAGGGAAAAAATAAAAAAGACCTAAAAGGAGATTAAAATGCCATGAAACAGATCGTGAGCACAACCCCACAGTACAGAATCTGTACGGCAGATAGGATGGGTGCAACCGGAACAAGGAGGGGGGGAAAAGGATCCGTGGCGTAAACAGGAGGCAAACTCTGAACTCTGCATACCCTCAGAGGTCATTAATATTGTCCCAGTGTTGGTCCTTGAATTCCCAGTAAGTTTGGCTGGAGTGGAAATATTTGAAGCTTGGGTTCAGCGGAGGTGAGGCTGCACCCTGCTCACCCTTCTCTGAGTGGGACCCCATAACACTGCATGCAGGGCCATCCCCAGGTCAGCATCAGCCCCGAGGAAAACCCAAGGCCATGGGCAACGCAGCCCAATGTCAGTGTCACAAAGAGGTGGGACGCTTTGGGGTTACCCCCTATATCCAGCCAATTTAGGGGGCTCCTGAAGGTTGCTTTGGTACTTGTCCCCTTCTGGTAGAGCAGCGCTAAACCTCTACAAGTGACTTTCAAGATGAAGTCAAATGACCCGACGCTGTGCTCAGAACAAGGCTCCTGCCCCATAATAGAGCCAGGAGGAAGAAAAGCAGCAGGGCTCAATGCCTGTGCAGGATCAGCACAGTCATCACCATCAACATTGCCTCTCTTGCTTCACAGACAACGGGACAAACGCCCCAAACCCTCCCCGAAGAGCCACCTCTGAACATCACTTGCAAACTCTGGGCCCAAATCTCAGATCTGGGCATTGGGAGCCCCAACAACAGCCAATGTAGCAGTGCAAGGAATGGGGCCAACCCTCCAGGGCCAACACAGATCAGATCTGGTGGCACAATCACAACTTCCAAGGTCACACAGTGATGCTGCAGGTCCTCACATGCGTATCACCCAGCTCTCCTCTCTACACTCACATGCACAGCTTCAGAGCCACCCTTCACAGGGGCAGCACCAGCTGTGTTTTCTTATGCCCTTTTCTCTCAGGTCTAAGAGCATCCAAGCTCTCCCTCGTGCTACAGGATTCACTCTCCAGCTTGCTCAGTTGCTCATTTACTGGGATGAAGACAGACTTTTCAGCAGTACGAGCAGGAAAAAAAGCTTTTCCTCCACCAAAGACTTTTATGGGAAGCTGAAATCCCATCAGTTGAAACCTTCCAACACTGGGAAGCTTTCCCCATCCTTCCAGGCTTGCCCTGGCAGCTGCCTTTCCGTCTCTTGAAAAGTACCCTTAAACAAAGTGGGGATTTGCATATCACAGCAGAACCCCATCTCAGGATGTCCCCAATTTGCATTCGAGGTGGCTGCCAGCAGCAGCGCTCCGAAGGGACGAATAAACCAATGAGATAAAAAAGAAAAGAAAATAAAACATTACACAAGGTTTTACCCTTCTGTTGGCTCCTAAAGAAAGAAAGCCCCATTAAAGAGCTGTCACTGTTTTAATTCCAGTTTTCCTACAGGGATATGATCCCATTCCCTTCTCCAAAAGATAAAGCAACTCGTCTGATAGAAATATTGGCTGCTTGGTGTGCGTGGGTCTTTTTTTTTTTTCCCCTTTCTTTTTTTTCCTCTCTTTTTTTTTTTTTGTTAGAAGTGAACAGGAACTGAACCTTGAACTTCATTTACCCTTTGAACTCGTTACCTTTAAACAAAATTCCCCATGCTTTCCCTCTTCAAACAAATTTCATCACAATTACAGTCCCTTCCACTTCGCTTAAAGATATATAATCATTGACTTGACCTAATTACCTGGTGCAGGCCTTTCTCTACAAGGTGAAAGCCATATTGGTGTGAACAGAAGCTGACCCCTGTATTCTCGATACCCCAATTTTATTCTAATTATTGTATAGAAGGTTTTCCATCTTCCTCTGTCCTCCTATTCCCTCCCCCCAGATGCTATTTTGTCGCTGGTGTGTTCAGTGATGCCCTTTGGGTTTTGAGCTGCCTGGAGACAGGCTGCAAAATCCATCTCATGAAAAGAACGGGGGGTTTTCAAGCCTCCCTGGTTCAACGGGGAGCCAAGAGACTGAGGTCTACAAAAGAAGGGGGGAGCAGCATCTCACATGCAGCCCTGACCCCCCTGCGCAGGCTGCACCCCACACTGCAGATCCCTCCAAGGAGTCTGGGATGTTTGAATTAAAAGCGTTAAGGCAGCAGGGAATCCAAGTTCTGACACGGAGATTGAAGCCAGTGCCTCCTGGAACTCCAGCGTGGAGAACAAAAGCACTGAGCATCGGGTGCTGGATTGCCCCACCATCCCCTGTCCCTCCAGACCCAACCAAGGAGGGAGCCAAGGTTATCCAGCTGCCAAAAATGGGTGTTCTCAGACAGATGATAGCTCGGATTCAGTAGAACCCATGTGGCAAATCCAGGACTTGTGTGCACATCATGGCTGTTTTCTCAACCCTCAATTCACCCTCTCAAACTGTGTTTGCTCCAACGTTAGGTGTGCTGGAGGCAAATCACTTCACACTGTAACCACATCTCCATTATCCCCTGTCCTGTCTTTGCCTGTTTGAACTGCGAGCTCTTCAAAGCTATAAATTTGTGCAGAAGAGCTTTGATACTGTGGTTGTACCACAAAACATCACTGTAGCAATTAAATTATCTTGCAAGAGAGCAGGACAGGTCTGTCGTGCCTTCTTCTATAAGGCTGAGGTTCACTGTGGTTCTCCACCTTATCAATAGATGCTGGTTTTTTCCCATTAAAAATAAAACTAAGTTGCAATGAAAGGAACTTCCAGCCTCTGTCCTAATAATTTCTGATAGCATTCACAGACAATGCGAGGCTTAAATTACTTCTGCAATTCGAGATGCTTTCTCTTATTCTTTAAAACCACCAAGAAAAATCTAACGAACCCAGCTCCAACATTAATAAAGAGTCGTCGCGATTGACAAGCAGGGTCACTGAGAAATGGCACCTCCCTAACCTTTGCATTTGTCTTGGGTAATTGAAAAATAATTAGCAATTGCAAAAGGGTTCAATACCTAAGAGTAAACAAAGGGAAAAGGGTTACCCTAAGTCACGGTCCCATGGCCCGGGGCAGAGCGGTTTCTCATCCGCAAGGTGAGCATCCCCCCCTCCACCCCCTCCTGACAAATGAGCCAAGGGCAGACAGGAAGCCAGGGGGAGGGCAGGTGCCTGGGGTCACCCGGAGCTGCTTTGTGCATTCACATCCCTTCCTGCTCACTCCAGTTTTATCAGCATCCTAACAAAAGGAGAAGCGGAGACAGAAGGAGCCAACACCGAAGAGCGCAGATAGGTGGTGCGCAAAGCCCGGCTCTGTGTCAGAGGTAGTGCAGCCATTTGTTATGGTCTCTTGGCAAGAAAGGCCATGCTCAGATGCCCTGGAGCTCCACTGTAATAAATAGACAGTGAAGATTAAAGGAGCAAATCCTACCACCTGCCCCAAGCCTGAACCCACAGATTTAGCATACTGGGGTACCCAAGAGGGATGGAGGCTTTGTAGGCGACAGAGCTATAGCCATTTTATGGCATTTTTGCAACCTCAGGGCTTGTGCGTGTGCCCCTCGCTCCCCTGCTGCTCCGTGAACCCGGGGCTGAGCAGGAGGACCAGGGGGAGGGGAGCACAGCACCATCCCAATCCTGGTCATGGGATCAAACCCAGGAGCCAGAACCCAGCCGCCATGCTTTGCACTATTGTCCTCCTCTTCCCAGAGTTCTTTGATCAGCAGCAAGTTTGCATATCAAAGAAAAGAAGCAAAAGAGAATATTCAAATCCTGATACTGTCTGGCCTTCCTTTCCCTTGGCAGGGCTGGCGAGTTTTCCATCGTAAAATTGGGCTCGTTTTCCAATCATCTTGCTTTGCTTTTCTGTTGTTGGGTTGGGGTTTTTTATCTTCAGGTATGAGTGGGTTTGCAAGACCTCAACTATAAAACTGATGCATTTCTGATCCACTCATTCAAATTGCATTTGAAAAGAAAAAGTACCAAAAATGCCCTCGATTCCAAATAGGAATCATTTTTTTCCCCAATATTAATTGAGGCACCCAGTCAAGCAGAGCAAGCAGACCCGGGAAGGCACTCAAAGCAGATGTAGAATTTCCACTTAACAGTTGGAAATAAAGCACCTTTAAATCAACCTTGACAGAAAGCAAACTGGAAACCCATCTAAAGAGGAGTGTCGCCACCCTGATGTCCACCAGATGACAAATGTGGCGAAATGTTGGCAGCAAAGAATTCTCACCCACTTGGGAGATGCCATTACAACTCAAAGGAGCAGAAGTCGTGCACTTCTCCATCAGATATTGCTCAGGTAAGCACCAGCTTTCCTACATCAGCTCTAGGACGCGGGTGTGAGCCAAGTACAGGATGGATAGATATACCCCTATGTGAAGGTTCTATACTTCTCCAAGCCGTGCCTTCCTTCCCACCAATCTCCATTTGCATGAAAGTCTTTGAGGAATGACAGTAACAGAGTTCCTGAGCGTAACAAACCATCAGCCATTCCTTCTAATCACAGCAGACAGATAAGAGAAGGGGAGAGGGCAATAATCCAAGGTAGCGCCCAAATTTAAAAACACACCACCAAGGTGAAGCTGAAAAACGCTCTCACAAATCTCACGTCGCGCTCATAAGATAACAGACCAGATTAAAAACTGAAAAGGGAGTCAATTACTTTATGAGCACCTAGGCATTAATTGCCTTCGTGGCAACAAGCAGCCTTTGGGTTTGCAAAGAGGGAATGACCTCAGGCACATGTGGTCAGCCTTTCTGATCAAGCCACAAAATTAGCAGGCGGAGGGGAATGTGGAAGATGCAATATATCTGGAGACTTTACTGAGCGTTTGATGCGGTGCCACAGCAAATCTCACTGGGAAAAAAAAAAAAAGGAAAAAAATAAATTAATTTCCCTCCGCTCAGATAGAAGCGATCGTCACAGGCTGAAAATTGGCCCAAGGGCCACAGACAAAAGCTGTTGATAAATGGCTCTGCGTCACGTGGGGGAGAAGCGTCTGTGTTGGGGTACTGCAGGGTATCAGCCCCCATTTTATCTAAGGCAAGTAAACAGTCCATTAATTCAATGAGCAGGAAGATACTAAATTAGGTGGTAATGCAAATATCAAGTGAAAGCAGAGGAAATAATAGTAGGGGACATTGAGAGGTTAGGCATACAGATAGAACAATAAAATGAGGTTCAAGCTACTAAAGAATAAACTAGGGTGACAAAAAAAAAAAGGTAATTCACTGCACATTCAGCACTGGAGAATGTTCTGTTTTACCATTGGGGATGCCAGCCTCTATCCCTGTCTTTGCATCCCCCCCCAAAGGAGGTGAGAAAATGGGTCTGAATTGAGGTTAGCAGCCAGCACACCTTGGGCCAGAGGTATATTAAAATTCAAATCTCAAAGCTCATGGCACATCAGTTTTGTAACCCCCACTAAGCGACGTGCACAGCACTGATACTGAAGGGTATAAATACCTAGGTGAGCAATTCCTGAACAAGGCTTAAGGAGGCAAGAGTTAGGGTAGATTGGAAAGCTTCACTGACCCAAAGATCACTCCTGCAGATGCCCACAGCCTTTGGAGGACAGCAGAGTTCTGTCGTTTTGGATAACCAAGAGCAGGTAAAGCAGAGGGATGAGCTATGAGAGGTGGACAGGGCAACCCTACATCCCAGCATTGACCCCACCAACCTGAGCACTCCAAATCTTCAAGGAAACGTCACCCCTATCACACACGTCTCCCCACACACCCCATGCATCAGGTGGTTATCAGGGGAGGGAGAGCATTCCCAGGATCTGGAAGGAGTTTAGAGAGCATTGGAAGCTTCACTCCAGTAAATTTTGTCCTCCCTTGGATGTTGGGACTTCTCTGCCCATCTGCCAGCCCCTCCAGGCATCTCCTTTGGGAGCATTAGGTCGCTTCGGCACCAAATGCCTTTGCCCCAGATACTATATATTTAAAGTTAAAATAAACTTCCGATTTCTTCCCCCAAATTCCATCATTTTTTGCCATGCTTTGATCCCCTGCAGCCCATCTGCATGTACAGCAGATGGCCAAGCCTCATTACTAAATACAAAAAATACAAACCAGCTCTTTGGCCAGAGAATCCACACCAGGTGCTCAAGGCTCCCAGGAACAAAAATGCCATTCCCAACCTGGGTCAAGTGGTTTGCACTCCACATCAGCCCCAGTTCTGTGGGAACTTCCACTCTGATGACCGAATCTCACTGCAAAACCACTCGAATGCTCTCCTTGGGTCACCTTTGGGTTGGTCTGGGTGACGAAGTCAAGGTTTCATCATCCAAAGGCCACCCCGAGTGCTATGGAGGTGCCACAGTGAGGGTAACTCAGTTAAACACAAAGCCTTGGGCGATGGGAGGAATTGATCCATCTGCCCCAGTGTTTGTGCAAGCACACAGCGAGGGAGGGGAGAGGAACAGCAGCAATTCACCAATTTCCAACAGCAGCTCCCACTTAAACCTACGAGTGCGGGGAGAAAAAATAGCGGTGAAGCTTTGTAACCAAATAAAGAGAGCTGTGAGCTCAATAACAGGCATTATCCTATGGCAAAGATTTTGTTATTGTTGAGTACTGATTCCTTTATCTCTCGGAGACAATCAACCTTCAGCCAGAGGAGTCTAACCTTAAAACCCCATAACTCAATTTTACATAGCGTTAAAGTTTGGGGGGACATTTGTCAGCGCCGGAGCTGATAAAATCAGTCTGGAGGACCCCAGAACAAAGAGCAGTGGGTGAAGAGCATGTCACCTCAGCACACATTCGTTTCCCTGATGAACAAGGAGCTATTAGTTGGTGAGAAAGCGTTATCAGGTTGAAGGATGGCGCTGATTGTTTCGCCTGCTCTTCCCACATGCTGGCTTAGAGCTGCCAGTCCCAGCGTCTGCTTGGCATCCCGTAGCTTGTGCCCCAATGTATGCAGGTATCAGCCCAGCAGCACAGCCCAAGAATCAGCACGGATACACCGCCCCTTTCAGCTGCCAGCTCGCTCAGAGGGTCCGACAATCAACGTTTTGCTCGTTCCAAGAAGTGCTTCAACACTGGATGCCTTCAACAGAACGACTCCAAATGACACGCGCACATCAACACGGCAATGCCCTCCTGCAAAATGATGGAGCCAACCACCAGCAGAGCCCCTCTGCTTCTGTAACCCCACCACCAGCACCAGCTGCTCCAGGGAGAAGAAGCCGGCTGGATGAAGCTCTGCTTCATCTCTGACACTGGTAGGAGAAATGAAAGAAATTAAAAGGGGAGAAAAAAAAAGAAGAAAAAAAAAAAAAGGCTTTTACCTCCTTTTCCTCCCTCCAGTTGTCCCTTAAAACGTTTCACTTTGGAATTTATTATAAGCAGACTTTAAATTAAATTCTCCAGGACAGTGGCTTTATTTTTCGCATGCAGTGATTTTCAGCGCTACATCAACCTGAGTAATAACTTAATGTATTCCCCATGGCTCACACTGAACCAAATATTCACGTACGTGCTTAAGTCACAATGAAGTCAGCAGTAGCTGAGCATGTGTTAATGTGTGTATATATAGCAAGGGCTTTTATTGCTGTCCAGACCATTTCTCTCAGCTGGGAATTTCGTACTTCAGGACTCGTTAGTGAGCTCAGATTGATCCTGCAGTGTACCACTGTAGCTCCCACGAGCAGTTCCAGACAGGTGAGCACACAATACCTAACCCTGTCTATGGGATGGAGCTGCTTTCTCCCATCCGTGTAGCATACAGCATGGGGAAAAGCCCATGTTCTGCTGGTCTATGCATCCACCTGTCAGATGTGCCCCATGCACAAAGGGAAGTTCCCTTCCAACCCTACGATTATGTGATTCTGTGATTCACCCTGGTTTCAGACAATCCACCTTGCCATTAGGAAGAGCTCTCCCCTGCTAACTATGCCATGATGCTCAAAATTCTAGCAAGCAAAATGTCAAAACCAACGTCTTTGCCAAGCTGAAACCTACCCTTACCATTATCTCAACCCGAGCATCTCTGACCCCCTTTCCTTTTGCAGTACGTGGGCTCACACTGAGATGCTCTGCCCCCCAGCAATGCAGGAAGCTGAAATTGCTTTCTTTAAGAAGGAGCAGAACGGGAGATGTGATGAAGTTCCACCCCGACACTTCGTTAAGGTGACATTTCTCGCCTATCGATCCCCTCTGCCGGGGAGAATACAGAGACACCAAAAGCCTTGGATTTACATCCTCATGAATAAAAAAAGCCTTTAGGAGGTGGGTGTGTGATCCCAGCCCCCCCCCCTCCCCGCAGCTGTAACCCACACCTCCATAATTCACATGGCACTGACACAGGGATGCTCAGTTTGCCGTAAGAGAAGGCTGAGGCACTTCCTAGACCTCACTGAGCCCCACTGAAACAACCTACAGGCGGAGGGCACTGCCTGCTGCACTCATCACTCAGTGCTCCTTGCTTGCCCATGCTCTATGAAGCACCTTACCAAAAAATCCCAATAACACCTCATTGTGAAGGGCTGCCCTCCAGGTATGGAAAGCACATCTATCCATTTGATCCCCTGCTTATGAAAGAATCAGGATGAAAGAAAGAAAGAAAGAAAGAAAGAAAGAAAGAAAGAAAGAAAGAA
>JAPSGF010000083.1:1984689-2035567 GCA_035772895.1 Perdix hodgsoniae
GAGAACCTGAGACCAAAGCAATCAAGCCTTCACTGGGACCCACAGATAACCCCAGAGAAGACAGAACTGTCTCCACTCCGTAGGCTCCAATTTCAATAGGATAGCACAAATCCATCAGCCCTAAAGCATTGCTTACAAGCAGAGGAGAACATCACAGCAACTCTTTGCCCAGGAAACCTCTGCCTGGCATTGAATGCTCTGGAATATTCCCTTGGCCTCAGCGTGCCAGCTCACCTCCCCTGCTCAGCTGGGAGAGCTTCTATGCTATTGGGAAGACAGAGCTCCAAGCTCCCAAGCACTACAAGGTCCCCAAAAGGCTTTTCAAACAGAGATGATTTAAACGAGCCTAATTTTCAGAAGATGGAAGGTAAAAACCTATGGGAAGAAAAGCACCCAGACGTTGTGTTTTAATTTTGGAAAACATCACCACTTGTCAAATTCAGCTCTTTCCCATCGCTGCCGCTCACACAGAACTGAAGAACCAATTCCACTTTGCTCCAGGATGATCACAGGACACAGAGCTTCAGCAATGCTGCATTCAATTCAGGATTGCTGTAACGTTTTCTCAGCGCTGATAAAACAGGCATCAGGCAATGAAAACCAACACCTCCAGTGTTATGAGATGGGTGAGATACGAGTCACACCATTTCCACCTTCTTCACACGACCTTTAAGGGCTGGCAGTGACTTACCATCATCCTGCAGGTCCAATGGCAGTGGGACATCAGATGTCACGGAAGGGGCCAAACTCCAGCTCTGATTTTCATCAGAACTGTCCTGCCCAAAGCCAGCATCGTGCTGATTCTCTCCTAGAAAGAGAGCAGAGCTCCATTTTAGTGAAAATACTGCCAAATCCAAATCATATTTCCTACACTGAGAAAGGTTTCTTCCCATTTCCAACCATCCGCTGAGGTTCTCTACAAAACCCAAACTCACTTGGCTGGGCAATAAGGCTGGATGAAGCATTGAGAGCCAAGGCAGCTTATTTCTGCTGCAGCAGCACCCATGCTGTGTATGCACAGAGCTGGGGGGCACACAAGGATGAGGCTGGAAATGGAAGCTTCTGGCAGTTTGGCCCCAAAGCCTGCCCCAGTCAGTGCTCTTGCACTCAGCATCCATCCATAAAAAAGAGATCCTGGAACCCTGTCACTTCTCCCACTAGAATGAGGAATCCTGTATTGTTACTGACGCTGGGTTTCATGCAGAAAGCACTCGGTTACAATAGGAAAAGATGTTAACATAAAACTTTAATGTAAGCGGAGCACACATGTAGGCTGCATGGAGGAGAAAAGGCTGCCCAGCTCAAACAAAGCAAAAAAAGCCATCTTTCAACTTTGTTTTTTTGCCTTTTTTTTTTTTTTTCCTGAATACACACAGCCCAGACTGCTGATAACGGAGGTAAAGACAGCTGGCTCCTCATTCAGCACACAACAAACAGCACCAGAGGTGAGTTTTCAGCTGATGTTAATGGCGTTCAAACAGGGGGAAAAAAAAAATCTAAGTTCCAAACAAGGTTTATCTTAGTAAACACAGAAACCGTGCCCTGTACTTTGAATCGAGCACTGATGAAAAGGTAACGAAGGGCTGGAACAGGAGGGTGTCCTTCTCCCACCACCAAGAAATGTACTGAGGAAGCAGCACCCTTTCCAGCTCTGTGCTTATTTGCTTCCAGCAGCCATCCCAGCACGCGGTGTGATTGAGGAAAAATGTATATATTCAGAAAATAGGGAGGTTTAGGTTGGATATGAGGAGGAAGTTCTTCATACAGAGGGTGGTGATGCACTGGAACAGGTTGCCCAAGGAGGCTGTGGGTGCCCCATCCCTGCAGGCATCCAAGGCCAGGCTGGATGTGGCTCTGGGCAGCCTGGGCTGCTGGTTGGTGACCTGCACACAGCAGGGGTTGGAACCAGGTGATCACTGTGGTCCTTTGCAACCCAGGCCGTTCTATGATTCTATGAAAATAACTTTTGGAAAGTGCATCACTCAGAGTCCGCATTACCAACCTCTTCTCACACCAAGCAGAGAGCTGCAGGCCCCCAACCCAAAAGGGCAGGCTGCAATTCCTGCTGCGCGATCACACCTAAGTGGGAGCTGTGCTGCAGAGATCTTCCATCCTAGCACTACATGCATGCATTTCTAATGAGCAGCCTTCCTATGTTTCGTGCTGCAGTGCTGTGGGCCTGATTATTTGCATCCCTGCAACAGCAGCAGCATTACAGGACAGCTCCTGTGAGCCCCATTCAGCCTCAAGCCCTTCAAAGAACCAAGCAAACTGTGCTGTAGCGCTCCAGGCTTTTCAAGCCCACACCGAGGTAACAGGTGTTCCCCTATAACGAGATACAGGTGCAGCATTACTGTGATAACGAGCAAACTGTTTATGGTTTCTGAATAGCAGGAGGCAGCGTGGCACGATGCAGCCACACTGGGGAGGAGCAGCTCATGCATCGAAGCGTGGCTGCAGCGCATTGCTTGGAACAAGGACCCGGGCAGCAAAGTTACTTGCAAGAATAAGTCACTGCCTTTAAGATCAGGAGTAGCTGTTGCACGTGCAAGAGTCCAACCACAGGTCTCTGTTTTGGCAGAACGTTTCCCAGATGTGAAATAACACGGAGATCACCGCTGGTAGGATTTGCTCTTCCTTGCAGCAGCCTCACTTTCTGCATACAGGATTGCACACCAGGCTTTCACACATGGCAGCAACCCCACTCAAGAATGCAGAGGCTGCAGAATGTACATACAAGGCAGTGCCAAGCCCAGCAGGGCTCCAAACCATGAGCTACTGCAACACAAAGGCATTCTGTTTGCTTTAGCATTAGGAATATTTTTAAACTGCTTTAGAGCTGCAACACCAAAGAGCAACAAATGCTCTGCACGCAGCCACTCAGTGCGAGTTACAGAGGAAGGGAGCAAGGATTTGTTTTACAAACTTTCGTGCTTTCATCTCCTTTTCCATTAAGTTTATGGAGCAGCAACAGCTAGTTGAGTCCAAGCAGAAAAAATAACCAACAACTTGTCAGGGGCCAAGCTATTGTTTTGAATGGAGGATAAAAAAAAACCAAAAACTCATTAGCTTTTAATGAAAACACGGGGAATAAAAACCAAATAGCACAGAACTCCAGCAAATAATTACCCTGCACCTGACGCAGAGCTGCTCTATCTTCCCACTCAGATCCTCAGCAAAACCCCCCCAACTCATCGTGCTGTGGAGCATGAACAACTGCAAGACTGACTTCAAGGGGAAGAGCGAGAGGTTCCTTGGGCTTCCACCTCATCCTGGGGTCCCCTGGCACTGCTTGGCTCCCCCTGAGTGTGCTCAGTGCCTCTTCTTCCTTTGTGGTTGTCGTGGCACAGGGAAGATTGGAAAGATGGGGAAGGGAGAAAAGGAGAAGGGGGGAAAAGGGGGAAGGGAGAAAAGGGGGAAGGAAGGAAAAGGGGGAAGGAAGGAAAAGGGGGGAAGGAAGGAAAAGGGGGACGGAAGGAAAAGGGGGACGGAAGGAAAGCCATCATTCAGCTGCCTGATGTTTTCTGTGGAAGCAGCTTCTTGCACAGCAGCAGAAAGAGAGGCTTGAAGGCACCGTGTGTAATTAACACAGATGCTTCGCAGTGCCTTGACTGGGCAAACTGCAGAGGAACAAATCGTGTCCCCGGGGTTGGGATGCTGGGCCCAGGCATCCATGCTGGTGGGCACTGAGCAGGGCCTGCTTGGAGGTCAGCACGTCGTGTGCTGGAAGGTCATGCAAAGATATTGCCAAGAAGGGAATGCGAAGAACTCAATTAGGGAGCAGCACAAGTGCTGCTGGCTGCAAGGAAGCGGCCATCTGAGCTGCACTTTGTGCTCGTGGTGCTGGAAATGAGTCCTGCAGCTCTAGCAGAGCAGGGCTGGGAGCTGGCAGAAGGCAGAGCTTAGGATAAATGCTGAAGAAATCTTCCATTCAGGCTCTGTTTTGTCAGATAATCCCTTTCTGCCTTTCCACAAAGTGAGGAGGGGGTCAGTTAATATGAAGTTAGATGCTGAGGTTTGCCAGGGTGGTGAAGCACTGGCACAGGTTGCCCAAGGAGGCTGTGGGTGCCCCATCCCTGCAGGCATCCAAGGCCAGGCTGGATGTGGCTCTGGGCAGCCTGGGCTGCTGGTTGGCGACCTGCACACAGCAGGGGTTGGAACCAGGTGATCATTGCGGTCCTTTGCAACCCAGGCCGTTCTATGATTCTTTAAGCTGTACTTTGTCCTTCACGTATATTCAAAAAGTGAATTAAAGCGCCACGACAGACAGAAAGAAAAAGGACTTAAATAGGTGAAAGAGCTGCTTTGTAGAAAGGGGAGCATCTCCAGTAGCTTGTTAAGGGAACTGCAATTAAGCTCACTTGGCATGCAGTGGAGGCCTTTAGGTACCCAGAGTTTCATTAAGCATCTTTTTAGAGCACAAGAAAAATCAATACCGAGCGGGTTCCATTTACACTTTATGATAAGGAGTTTCATGCCAAAGCGGAAGTAAAAAAATCCCCAACTCCACTTAATATTCAAGGAAACGAAGTTCCTGCTTTCAAGTAATGACTCTTCAGCATCACACTACAAAATAAAGGCCTCCAATCCAACTCCCGTCTGCCTCCATGCTCGGCAGTGTTAATATCTCTACATTTTCAGGGACTAATTTAGCAGGAACGCATTTCCCAAAGCAGAGCTGTGAAAGTATTATCAATACTATGGTTTAATATCCCCGACTACAATCAGTGCTGAAATTACAGAGAATCACATGGAAACACATCAACAGAGACGCACCCACACAGTAAGCACGGCTCACACGCAAATATATTACAGTTTAGCTTTTGCAGTGTAGTTAAAGCTCTGTCAACGTTGCTATTATAAATTACATACCTTTTAAAACACATTTATGCGCTGGGAAATGTATGAGGTTTCTTTTTTGAATGCCTTAAAGGCTTCATCAGCTCCTAAGCACCCATATGGATTTGTGTGATTTGTCCCTGTGATTAATACACCAACAGCTGAGGGTTTTGGTACACGTAGAGTTTCTGCACTCAGATCCCAAGTTCCTTTTAGTAACGTTGCATACATCCGAGTGTGCACACGTGGCCTTCCTCCCCTCCCCAACCATACCAACAGCAGCAGCACAAACCACAAAAAAGAATCCTTATCTATAGATCTTGAAGTGTTTATCCCACTTAATAAATGTTTTCTTGAGAGAAGGGGGGGGGGGAACAACGTGCAGAAAATGACTCCTCTTTGTTAACGCTGCATTCTGTGAGCAGGACAGGTTTACTTCGTTGCAGTAGGGTCAAAAGCAAAGCGTGGGACCTCCTCTCAATCAGCAGGAGCTCATTTATCCTTGTTTTCCAAACGTTGACCCAAACGGGTCTTGGCCAGCTGACACGCGAATTCAACCCAAGACTCATTTCGCTCACTCGATATCCACTTTTTACTAATTGCACGCAGTAAAGCAAATTAATGGCCCACTAAAACTGCCACTTATGGGCAAAACCGACGGGGAAGTCGAAGCGCTCTCGCACGGATTCCTCCCTGCAGCGGCTCGGCCTGCAGTAACGCGGCGCGGCCAGCAGGGGGGGCTGCAGCGCGCAGCATCGCGCGGGGCCGCCGCTCCGCAACGCTGGGTGAGCGAAGCCGGTCCGGAGAGCGGAGCCGTGCAGCTCCAAGGTCCTTAAAGGGAGAAAAACGGCAGGTTTGTAGCCGGGGAAGCAAAATCTGATGCTATCAAAGCCCTGCAAAGGGCCTGAGCTTTTTATCGTGCCGAAAACCGTGTAAGTTTTGTTAGTCAGCTCGGAGAGAATGAGCCTGAAGAAGGCTGGAAAGCTCCGAGCTCATTGGGTTAAACTGTTTTCTCTCCCTGTTATGTAGCAGAGAAGCTTCAAGATGATATGATGATTCACATGCAAATACTCAAACCAAAGCTCTCCCGCCACTGATTATGGATTTACTTCTAACAATAAAAATAACCCCCCAAACACCTACTCTCAGACCAAAAACGCCACCCTACACGTAATGTTCAAGAAGCCAGCAGCTTGCAAACCTTGCCTAGAAGAACACTTTCAGCTCTTGCTTACGAAACTGAGTTTGTGCTAAACTCAGAGGCCCACATAACTCCCCAAACCCAGGGAGACACAAAAGCTGCTGAGCTCACACTGCAGCTTTGCCATTACTCCTCATTTTCTGTATCCCAGCCAGCCCCTCGTGTCGCTCTTCAGCTGAGCTCCCTGGTTTTCTCTTCCCCTCCTTTTCTCAGTGTGCGTTTGCTCTCTTCCTCCCCCTCTGACTTCCTCCCTCCAGCTCCTCTCTTGCAGCCCTTGGCACCCTTTCAGTGCAGGCTCTGTATATTCCGCCTCTTAAGTGGGCAGCAGCTACACAGAACAGCTGCTGACAGGGGAAGCACAGCACATCTCAGCCTGGTTAGGAACAAGCCTGAAACCCAGAGCAGCAGCAGATTCCCACGGGATGTAAACAAGTAAACAAGATTTAGCCTTTCTTTTATGACCTGGTAACACACCAGCAAAATACAAAGCCCATCCAATGCGAGCAAAACCAGCTAAAAGCTACCTACAACTTCTGGCCACTAATAAATTAGTGCTTGTGAGGCTGTTTGAAGAGGCAAAGCCTTCATTTTAAGAATACAGGGGACACTGAGGGACAGGAAGATCACAAATCTGCACTTTGGTTCATGCCCTGAGTTAGCAGCTCTGCAAAGGAAGCAGCAAAACAGCAGCTGAGAAGCTGGGCCCTGTGTTTGTGCACTGCAGTAACTCACAAGGCAGCTCCACAAACGCAGTTTGGTATCTAAAAAGGTGGCTGCACCAATGGTAGCAGAGAGGAGTAGCTCTGAGCAACACCTGCTGCAGCTGCAGGAGGGCTCAGCCCACGTTTGTAGCCAAAAGCTCCCTGAGCAAACATGGAAGAAGTGGGATAAACCCACGAGGGAGCTGGAGTTTAGCAAACATATTCCAATGACAAGACACAAGGAGGCTGTCTTGCCCGTATTTGCAGCAATTTTCACTGTTGAGAAAAAATAAGTATGAACAGGGAGTGCAAAGACAAGAGCTGGGAGCACACAGGGGGGTGATGGGCACTCCAGGGAGTGGAGGGATGCTCATTAGGCATTTGGGATGCGGCAGAGGGTGATTCTACAGCTGTGCTTCAGGATGGAGTCTTACTAAAGGGCAGAATTACTGCTCTACAAAGCAAAGCAGCACTGAAATCACAGTGGGGAGGGGGGAAAAGTGCCTCAAAACACTGGATTTGGACAGGGTGAGTAGGGGGAACTCAGAGCTGTGCTCCAGCCCCACTCCCAGCAATCTAAGGCTCAGTGAGCAGCAGGCACCACCTTTCCAGCACAGCTCAGATGCATTCCTCATCCTAAGGGCTCCCATCCATCTCAAACCTGAGAACCTACATCCTTTACCCTCAGTTTTGTGGAGCAAAAGGGTGCCTCACCCACTAGGAGAAAGCACCTGAAATGCAAGGAGTGTTTTATTAACCAAGCAAAGTGAGAGCAATAGAAGTTATTAGCTGCCCAGGGCTCCCCAAACCACTGCTTGTATATGCAGCACCTTCACTGCCATTTGTATCCTTAAGGCGCATTGCTTTGTTCCTTGGAGCCCAGGATGCTCTGAAGTTCTCCATGGAGAGCAGGACAGGGCACTGATGTGAGCTCTACCCCAATGTGTTACAGCTCAGGTTGCTTACAGGAACTTATGGGCATTTGCTTCTGGATTCAGGAAACAGAGCTTTCTAAGAAGTGCACAGGAATCCAAACCCAGAAACTTTCCTAAAGTCTGCAGAAAGCCTCAAACCAATGGACTGGCTTAAAAAAAAAAAAAAGCCAAAAAAAAACCCATGAAAGTTGTCTTCATTCACCCAATTCTCAAGGCTTGCAGGTTTTGAACTGGAATGCCCAATAACCCAATCAAACCTCTGATGGCTGCAACCTGGCTTCCCAACCCTATTATAAATTCCACAAGTTCTTCATTTAGCAGCTGAGTGAAGCTAATAAAGCTCTTTATTCAGTCAGAAGAGGTGTTTGTTTTGGGCTTGGCCTCCATTTTGAGCACATGACACACGAAGCCGAGGTACCAGAGTTACACATCTCTTGGTTTATCTACCCATGGACATCAATAGGAGCAGCCACACACCTCCACGGACCCCAGGTTTACTCCTAAAATCATTGCTCACCTCCAAGATCTCTGCATAAGGTAACAGCATCATTTATAAGCCCATATGAAAGCAACCCCATGCAGCTGCTCAGAGTCTATAGAACTATGAAATGAGAGATCTGGATGCTAGAAGCACTCCTCCATAGACTGGCTTGCCCATATAATGCACATAGAGAGGAGAACTGCACGCCTGGAGCTGCAGGAAGCAAAGCTCAGTGCTGACAAAGGGAGCTGTCAGAAGTGTTGATGTTAAAGCTTTTCTTTTTTAACTTAAAGAACATGTGCCTTTGTGTATATTCTATTTTCCATTAATTAACTCTGTCCCACACACCACCCAAACACATCCTGGACTTCAGAAGGCATTCTAACCCAAGTTTAGTGTTTTCTTTTTGTCTCTCCATGTTATGACATCTCAAGGATTGGAGCTGGCACTCGTGTTTATAAAGCAGGGGAATTCCACGCATGGCGACAGGATGGAGATTTTAACAATATGGTACAAATATTGTCAATTTGCTATTTTTTCCCCCTTGCCTTTTCCAACACATCATCAATCTAGAGCGGGTTTCTGTGCGTGAACCCTGCTTACCACTGAGCTGGAGACTCTTGGCATGGATGCAAAGAGGCTTTTTTATAAATAAAACTTAAGAAAATCACCATGCACTCCATTAATTCAGGAACACTCGGCCTCGGCTTCAAAGGGGATCTTTACTGTAAAGATGGTGTTTTTGCTGCTTTAATGATTTGCTACTTGTACTTGTCATAACTACATGAACCAAGCATGCAATAGCAGGGAGCAGCGGTTCCGTCCCCCATCCAGTTTGATTCAATAGGATTGAGGTGGCATGGAGGAAAGCTGCTTCATAAATCTGATACTTAAGGCCATTGTACAATGCCAGCTCATGAAAGGAAACTGCATGCGTGCCTCCACTATGCGTATCTCATGCACTGCTATGGCATCCAGCACCTTTAACAGCTAGCGACCCGTGAAGCACTGTGCATCTGAGCCAAAGCAAGCAAGGCCAGAGGTAAAACAATACGTGCTCCATCTAAATACTGTATACCATAAGAGAAGGGACCTAAGGCTTTCCACAGTTCCTTAAGCCTTTGGCAAAACATGAAGGCTCCTGATTTTTAAGGCATGTTTGATCCCAGCACATCCCTTGTTCCCACCCTCCATGCTGTACATTTCCATCGGTTCCTCCCTGCTTCAAGGAGAAGCTTTGAAGCTGAAGGTCTCAGAGGTGGGAGGATCAGGAGAGCTGGACCCAATTCCTGGATGTGGATACTTCTAATGCTTTGGGAACACGTTTGGAGCCTCAGTTTTCCTCTGCTTAAGAAATGGGAACAACAATACCTGTTCTCCCTGTTTTGACTACTTGTGAACACTTTGGTGATCATTTATATTCAGAAATTACCCCTGCAGAAGTTCAGATGTTTTAAAACCACTTGGAATGAATGCATTTTTTAATTGAAAAAGTGAAAGCGTTACCATAAATGCAATGGAAACAAATTCTTTGTCAGCCCTGGGAAGGCAGAGCCACATTTCCTCCATCGCCAGCAGCCTGTGCCTCCATACAGAGCATCAGAGGAGCTTTTGCTCCTAAACATCTCCAAATGCTGCACAGACACCCATGATTTCAACTAATTCACCTCTACCAGTGGCCGCATTCTCCCTCTGTGCTCATCAAACAGTGGCTACTGTTGGTTTTAATAACAGAGCAGCTGAAGCACAACAGCAGCAATTCAATGCCGGGCTCCATTCCAGCAAAGCCAAACTTCAGCCCAACTTCAGAGCTCTCTTATTTAGCCACAAACCCATCTTCCCTTTCCTAACCCTTCTTTCTGCAGTGCTCCCCATCTCTCCCCATCTCCTCTTGCCTGCAGTTTCCCCCTCCCTCCATGAATCCCAATGCATTGCAGTACCCCAGAACGGCCTGGTGCTGCTCCCTCACACCGCTCCTTTCCTGCTCAAAGCTGATGCAAAACGTTTCCCCTGCACTCGATTCTGAGTTGAGAAGCACAGAAAGCAACCTGAGGGAGGGGTAGAGCAGATCCAGGCCCTGGGTGGGATTTTTCTTGGCCAGCTCCCCTCGGTTCTCATTCCACAAAGAGAAAGTTGCTGCAAGGCAGCAGGGCTGTGCATGCACAAAATACATAAAGGGCACAAAACGCTTCACAAATGCAGTCAACCTCCTCCAAAAGGAAACAAATCACTCTCGTGCTCTGTTCAAAAAGCACCGAAGGAACAGGGCACCAAAATCTTGCACCTGCACACTGCAGCCAACAGCATCCCTGGGTGCACTGCACTCTGTTCAGCTCTATCTTTCTGAAACCAGACTGCTCTACCCAACCCATCCTCAACACTCTGCTTTTTCTGCTTGCTGGGAGATATTGAGCCTGATTCTATTAACTTTGGCCAATACCAGAACCCAACATGGTGGAAAAGCTGCAATCACTGAGGTTTTGGTCTTAAGATGAGCATCCCAAACCTTCTAAGCATCAGCCCTTCCTTCCTTCCTCCTCCCCTCCAAATCAACCTGTTATTTAATTTGCAGCTAGACAGAAAACTCATGCAATCCTCGTACCCACACATCCATACGAGATCTTTGTCATCTGTTTGGCCTATTAAAAGAAGGCACAACCCCACACTCATTCTCCAGTTCCTCCCCACCCAGCACACACCAGGTCCCATCACCACCCCTCCTTCTCCCACAGCACCATTCCCTGGAGCCAAGCCGATGTCCCAGCCCACATTTTGCTGTATTTTCAGTTCATTTCCTCAGGGTAGCCTTGAATCTCCAAAATGGCAGCGAGATGAGTCCAGTTTGCTACACACCTCAAGACCCAACTGCTCGTGCAATAACTCCATGCAGCCCTGCTGTGAGCTGCACACTTCATTTACAAACCAACTCTGCCCTTCTACCAACCGATCCTCCTAACATTTAGGTTCCCAATTCCATAAAATAAAGAGATATTTCAAAGAGAACAAAAGCACTTCCCTCCTCCACCCTCTGAATCGTACGAACTTTCAAAATTGGAAGGGAAAAAAAAAAAAGAAAACCACAACTAATTTTGAGCCCTTTTATGTGTTCTAATCCTTTCTCACTCTTTTTTCTTTTTAATTTTGAGCACAGCTGTCTGTTGTACTTTCTCAAATGATGCCAGATGCTGGGTTCATCAACCGAACGCACGAAAACAATGGTTTGAAAGCAATTAGAAGCACCGAGGCTGCACTGAGGCTCATATTAAAATGTGATAACACTGTTCTAAGGGGAATTGCAGCGCTGCTGCATTTCTGACATTTCTGTGCTGCCAGACAGGCAGGATGTGCTGGAAGTGGGCCCTGATCAAGGAGGTAACGTAGTGGAATTTATTCCTGGAGTAAATGAAGGACTAGCTGATTCAGAATGCTTATGGGGGTTTTTATTACAGCCCCAGCCCCAGCTCCCACCTCATTTGAGCACTGGCAGATCCTTGTTTGTGCTCACCTGCTGCAGTCATTGCTTGCAGTGAGCCCACCAAACCACACGTCTTTGCCATAGCCTGGTTGTACCCTGTTGTCCCAAATGGGGAATCAGAGCTCAGCTACACTACTCTCCTATGAAGTCAAATGAGCTCCAGGTCAGCCCTGAGGAAATACATCCCCATCAGCTGCCCTGGATGTGCAGAAGCACTCAGTGACACTGCAGGCAACCTGCAGGCACCCCGCAAAGCCTAAATCATCACCCACATCACTGCAGAAATGGAGATCAAAGTGGTGAGCAGGATCTCCCTGCTTGTTAACAGACATAACAAGGGATGGCCGTGGTCCTGAGGAATTTACAGCCTGGCTGTTTGTCTGCAAAGGCGATGGAGGTTGACTCAACATCAAGTTCAGGTTAACATAGGAGCAATAAGATTGGAAGGAGCACGCTGAAGGATACCCTAAAATGTTTGCCTCCAAGTCGGTGACCACAGGAATCTGCTGTCCTTTCTGAACCTCAAGTCTGTTCTGGAGACAGGAGTTGAGCAGGAACATTTCCTGGGCTTGTCCAAGATATTTATGGCAGCACCATGCATTTGATTGTATTATTCCACAGAATATTTGTACGATCCCACAGAGTGGTTTGGTTGGAAGTGACCATAACCCAACACCAAAGGCAGGGCAACTTTCCACTGGATCCATCACTCAAAGCCCCATCCACTTACTCACTCTTGAGAAGAAAAACTGACTTCTACCCAAGATGAACACCAACTCCTGCCATAGCTCTTATCACAGCCTTGCACCTCTCCATCCCTAAGAGCTGCCCCTCACACAGCTCCAAGTTCATTTTAAGCTCTTCTCTCTGTCAGCTCCGCAAAGAAACCAGCACACAACCAGCCATGCCCTGCTCCCCAACCCCCTAACAGTGAGGACTGCCCCTCCTTCCCACCAGCTTGCACTCACCTCGGGCCAGAAACTCCAAGTGGTACCTACAAGACAAAAATACATAAATAAATGAAAGAGACAAGCATAAGCACATATAATTTTTGCAATGACTTCTTTTTCCAGCCTGATGAATAAGTGACAGATGGGAGAATTATACCAGACACACTGCCAGGAATCCAGTGAATGGTCTGAATGTATTTTGTGCAAGAAATACCTAGAAGAAACAAGTCCTGCTATCCCCAGGACACCCTCTGCTACCTAAGGAACCACTTATGCCAACCAGATCCCCTCCTTTGCAAGAGCTTCAAAGGCTCTCAACTTCCTCCTCTCATTGCAGGTCTCTTTCTCAAAGCAAGAAGTTTTGCATGGCCGTTCTCTTCACAGCCTCGAGTGCAAAGAGCTGCTTGCAGTGATGCAATCTATCCTGCAGCTCTCCTGAGAGCAGGTCAGGTCAGGAACTCAACACACTTGAACGCACTGAGATGCCCTGATCAGCCTTTGCATCTCTGGGCCTCCCAGTTTCTCTCTCATTTTCTTCATCCCCCTCCCATCCCAGCTCTCTGCTCTTTGGCCACCTCCATTCAGCAGGGGTACCATCCTTATTTAGGAGCATAGGAAGATCACTGAGCCAGAGCTGCAAAAACCTCCCTGCAGAGCCACAAACATGGGATGCATATCACCAACCCAACGCTCCTTAGTTCTCCTGCAATAGCATCTAAAATGGTGTGCAGCAGCATCCCCTGCCCAGCGAGGAGCTCACACGCAGCATTCCTAGTTCAGAGGGCTGGACACACACATCCCGCATAGGGATGGCCACGGTGGAAAGAAATCCACCACCATCTCTCTCCCACAACACTTTTGAGAACGCCTTTGGCTATAGCATGGATCATTTTAAGATGGAAACAGCATAGGCACCGTTTGGAAACAGATCAAGGAGTTGGGAGAAGTCACAGAATGACCCATTCACGGGCAAAAATGCATAACAAAGGGTTGGTCTATAGGCTTCAGTGGCAAGAATCCAGTCTGTAAAAATCCAATCAATTTGTTTACTCATTAAAAGCTTTCATGAAGAAAATGATTTAATACAAACATTCAAGCTACTGACACAGATTAATTAGAAAACAACAACAGAATTCTGATTAAGGGCATAATATTTATTTGTCTCGTTTTCTTTGGACAAAAAGGAAAAGAAAACACGTGCAGCCAAGGGATTTTTCTGGGAGAATGGGCTCCTGTGGTGATGAATAATGGCTACATACATCGGAAGGAGCCACACCAGTGGCCAGAAAGGCCTGCAGATATATCCCTGATCCTTGGGTGCTCTTGACAGCAGTCCCCTAGTAATACCAACTCTTTCCTATGCACCCCCTATGGCAGCTCTTTCCACCTCTTTCCATCCCAGAACGTGCCTAAGGTCAGAGGAACAGTCAGACCATGCCTTTATTCGCAACATGCAGAGCCCCGAAGTCCTCATCCTTCCTCCGCACCCCAACCTCATCCATCCCCAAACCCAGCAGCCACTGGTTTCATCCATTCCAATGCTGGAATATTCATCTCCTGAGCAGACACTTATCCCAAGACAAGGACAGAGAAATCACTTCTTGTTTGGTGAACTTTTGTCTCCTGTGCTTGAGAGACTGTCCTAATCTCCCCTGAACATGTTTTAGTGATAACATTTACTGCACTAGGACCAAAATGATTTTCTGTCACTTCTCATTCCAGTTCAATAAAAGTATAAGAGCTTTGTTTCTAACCTCTGTCATTTTTAATACAGTAAAATGGTTTAAAAAAATGTAAAATTGAGTTCCATTTCCTACCGGACCAGCAAGCCCACGTTGGTTTCACTCTGATCAAATCAAAGGGGGGGGACAAAAACAAAAAAGAATACCAAAAAGATGCATTGCTTCTCCTTATTTATTTTACTGAGGCATAAGGAAACAGTCAAAATTCTTATCTCACCAGATCAGGATGAGTCTTTCATCTCCTGCTTTGATCATTTTCACTCTGGAAAGGCTGAAGCTGAGAATGAAAGAGTTTTAAGATTCAACTGGGAGCGGGAGAAGACGTTCTTATGGAAGATGAAAGTGAGGATTGAATTCCTTCACCTGCCACACCAAGACCTGCAGCCCGCAGGGCACCCGCAGAGGATGGCACAGCATTTCCAGTTTGCTCACTGAAGTTACTTAAATACAAGCATTCCTTTCCCCCAAATCCTTGGTGTATATTTAAGGTTGTGTTGGGGGTTAGGATGAGCTTTGGTGTGTGTTCTTCCCACTCCCTTTCTCCAAGCAGGGACACATCCATCCAACAGCTACCAGAGGAATCCCCTAAGAAGGACAGCACTCAAAGCATAGGAAATAGCACAGAAAAAACAAACTAAGGTCTGAGGTGGCCCAGACCTTAAAGAATTAGAGAGGGAAGGAACGCCTCCCGCCATATGATTAACTACCTTCAGCAAAACCAACTCAAAGGAATCCATGGAGAATTTTGATGTGATACATAGAGCAGGAAGCCAGCCCAAAGATATCCAATTTCCATCACAAAGCCAAAGAATGAGTGCTGTGCTGCCAGGACTTTAACAAAAGCCATCCTATAAGCATTTCCCCCACATAGTTTGCAGTGAACCACCCACCTCTCTCACCTCATCGAAGCATATTTTGGGGCCAGACAGGAAGAAGCCACAGATTGGTTCCATTGGAAACACAAAACGGCTCCTCGTGATCGTACAGCCTTTGAGGTTACATGCTCACCAAGCAAACATGAGCAAGTGTCACTTGTCTGGAAGGGTTTATGTGCTTTGCTCCTGAAAAACATGCACGTCCCAGCTCTAATTCATCAGTCTCAGAGCAGCTGTCTCCAATGGGCCCCAGTCAAACTTGCAGCTCAACTGTATGAACGAACCTCAAAGGGTCACGAGGAAAAGAAAGTGGTTTTGTCACATTGCAGAGGGAAACTGAGTCACAGAGTTTGCCAGAACGCCTCCTTCCCAATGTGAACCCACTGCAATTTCTGCCTCCAGCCAGAACTAACACTTCCCAGCTCCAGGGCCAAAAGGAGCAGCACCTTCTGCTGCCTCCCACAGAACTAAGGCTTCACCTTCAGGAGAACAGCACGTGCTGAGCTGAGCTCTTGCACTCAGAAGCCATTGCAGATGCTGCTGGGAATCGACTGAGCTGGGACTGCTCCCTGCAGGAGCCAAAAATCCAGGCAGGAAAGTCACCAATTCCATCAATAGCACAGAAATGCAATGAAGACACAAAATGACACCCAGCCCTCATCCCACAGGGTGACCTGACCAACAATTTGCACCCCTTTGCCACATCCCAGTGCTGATAGATTCAAAGCAGATCCATTTGGGGCTGGAAGCAAAATGGTTTTCTGAGATCTTACGGTCTGTATTACGCCAGGGGTCAAACTCAATGGATATAATGGTCTCTTTGCAGCTTTAACATCTATAGAACCTAAACCCCACACTTTCCTCTCAGACTCCATTTCAGCAGGAACCATGCAATGAAGTCAGGTTTCAATCGAATTTCCGGCATTTTCTTGTCCAATTAAGAACACTAATATCACCACAGCTGTTATATTAGATACACAAAGGCTGTCTAATTTGTTTGGTGCACAATACTCGCTGCTTTTTAAATGTTTGCAAGAAAAAAAAAATGAAGAAAAAAAAAATCAATGCTGCACGAGATTTCAAGCACAGGAAAAAGAGAAAAGAGGGTTGGGGAGCTCACCATTAGCAGAGCCTGTTACAAACCAGTTCAAATGCATTTCCTAGCTAAATGCTCCAGAAGCAGCAGCTAGGCAGAGACTCTGGTTACACAATTTCAATCATTTACAGTCCTCGGGTTTCAGATTAACAATGCATTCACCAGGAAATGGATGGTGAAATAAGGGGTAATTTTATCAGCTGGAATGGAAATGATGGGAATTACTGAAAGGAGCCAAAGCCAAACGGCACCAAACTGCATTACTGGCAGAGTGAGGGGCTGCACCCACCCCAGGTATGAAAGTAGGTAGAATGTGATGACAGCTGAATTGAATTTGAACCCCTGAATGCAAAGAATTCCTTCCTCATCTCTCTCCAAAGGAAGGAGGAGGGGAAAAAAAAATCTCCTACTGAGATAACAGAATAAATTCAGACCATCTTAACTAAAACTCTAGACCTCAGTAAGTAGTCAGTATTCCATTGGAGTGTTGGTAACAGAAGGAATGCCTCTCTGCTCTCACACACAGCACTTGGCCTAATGAAGGACAACGTGGTGGGACTACAGACCAGCCCCAGTGTTGATGTGCTGAGCTCAATTATCCACCCATAAGGTCACATTCTGAAGTTCTTTTCATCTTGGTATTGCACATAATTCAGCATAATGAGCTGAATTTACGCTAATGAAGCAAAAATTACCCCCCAAATCACGTTTACTTTCATTTAAACCTCCAAACATCTAGAACAGTGTTGAAATTGAAGCAATAGATGGCAGCTAATACGCTACAACAAGCCAAAGTTTTGGATGCACTTCCATTTGTGAACCATTCACAGCCCATAGCAGCATCTGATGTCTAATGCAATACTGCAGCATCACGCTCAGCCCCAGGATCCGTGTGAAGCAGCAACAGTTCAGCTGCACTTGTAAACCAGTACAACCAGCAGCTCAGTGATGCAACAGCACACACAAGCCACACACTGCCATGGCTTGCTGAGATTTGCAGCACAACCCCAGGATCCCCACACCAGAGGTGCTCAGGCCATGCTGGGTTTATCCTTACGCTTCCACTTGCGACCATGCACAAACTGCAGGTAGAGCTTCAGGGCCCACTCTGGATTTCCTAGGGGGTATATATGAGAAACAGCATTAATTAAGCCCTTTTCATCTCTGCTTTGGTATAGGACAGGTCTGCCTTGCAGGAGCCAGGAGTTGGACTCAGTGATCCTTATGGGTCCCTTCCCAACTTGGGATTCTCCTTTTAGCACCATTACAAGGGGAAAAAAAATAATACTAAGGATTTGTATCCAAACCTGCCTTCCAAGAGGGAGTTTAAACAACTCCCTGCCTCAACAGAGATGGAGGTATTATTTATCTCTGTAGTTAGAAGTAAATCCCATTCTCCCCATCTCACCCCTGCCATCCTAACTGCTCTAAAAGTGTCGAAATGCTGAGGTGAGGTCATTTAACAGCAAGATGACATCTTTTTTGCTTGCTGCTCTTGCCAAAGGACAAAAACAGGTCTGTGTTCCTGAGCAGAGCCATGTATCAGATTCATTCCAGGTGTTGGACATCTGCTGCTCGCTCTGCAGCTGCCTCTGCTAAGACATAAGAAACAGCAGCAATCTTCCCAAGGAACAGCTTGAAACAAACCCTCAGTACCAACTGACCTAAAACAGAAGCAACTGACAAGCTCTGGGGTTTTGGAAGATGAGTACAACTCCAGCCTGGCACAGCACCCTCCCCCTGCCCTCCCTCAAACCAAAGCTGCTTTTTTTTGTTGTTTGTTTAGCAAGTTCTACCCATCACATTTCGCTTTTCCATGCAGCACCAGAGCAGCATCCTCAGCCTTTGGTCAAGGCGTTGATGCTGCTGTCACTGTCCTGTTGGGGACCACGCCTCCAGCTGCACTCTATGGCTTGTCTGATGGATGCAGCTGGGGAAAGCAATAAAAGTAGAAGAGATTATTAACATTAAAAAAAAAAGGAATTAGGGAAAAAAAAAATGTATATATTGCCAGGTTTTGCATACGAGATCAGAAAGTGGAATAGGGTCCAAGTTTGCAAAGTGGGGGAAACCAAAGGGAAACACCACAGGGCTTCGTTGTTTTTTTTTTATTCCCCTCCAACACAACAGCATGTTTTAAGTAACCAAATGGTTTCTGAAAGTAAAACAGCACAGGGACTCATAACTCAGCTGCATGGTGACAGCTTTCCCACAAGCACCGCAGCAGCACCTCCAACACAGCTCCTCGAGCAGAAATACCATTGAGTGCCTCAAAAAAACCATACATAACCTGCAAATACAATCCAGCCCCTACCTACCGCACTTCTCCTGGCAAGAGGGGAACAATATATCCTCCCAGGTAGCACGTAGAGACAGAGCCCCAGCACTTGTTCCTATTACAGCCATCAGGGTCCTGCTGGTGGGGGGCTGTTACGAGGCCACGGGGAGAGCTGCCATACAAAGACCTGAAGTTACAGGAACACTTATGAAAGAAGCTCCGGATAATCAGCTGAGATGAAGCTCTTCCCTTTCAGAGACCGTGTGTCTCTCCCTGGTAGTTCAGCAGTTTACTTATGTCCACGATGAAGCCAAACAGTGAAACCTTACACTGCGTTACGCAGCCCTTCCTGAGCGCGACTGCTGCTGATTTCCTGAGCAGCAGCCACGAAGCCACAGGAAGCCCCAAAGGGACAGACCTGTGCTCCCCACCAGGAGCAGGGCTCCTTCAGAGCCTTTCGGATAAAAAGAGAGTCATCATTACGGTCATCTCCCACCGCAAATCATTGCGTTAATGGCTCAGGGCAGAAGAAGAGCATTCGTATGCTGCTCTTCTCACCGTTTCCAAATGCCGCCAAGCAATAAAACACAAGGAGGAAATCAGTAGTGCCCTGTGCTCTTTGCTATGGGTCTCACTTTCCCCTCCACGCTTACTGGCAATCTGTTTCAATAAGCAGTGGGGCTGGAGCCCATATCTTGACCTGAACATCCAGGGAGGATTTGTGCATCGCATCCCCTCCTGATGCCAAGGCTGCTTCCCCACATCTCCTGCTCATTGGGATGATGCTTTTGGAATAAAAGCAAAGGCTAATCCCATGATGCAGAACCCAGTGTTTGCCCCAGGACTCTCTTTACAA
This sequence comes from Perdix hodgsoniae, assembly GCA_035772895.1. NCBI lineage: Eukaryota > Metazoa > Chordata > Aves > Galliformes > Phasianidae > Perdix > Perdix hodgsoniae. Next base: position 2,004,119 of record JAPSGF010000083.1, read on the forward strand.
GGGTAGATAGCCACAGAATAAAAAGAATGGTTTTAAACACCACCAAGGATGGAGCATCCACAGCATCTCTGGGCAAACTGTTCCAGCACTTCACCACTCTCAGTAAAAATCTTCCTCCTTATATCTAATCTACATCTCCCCTTCTTTAGTTTAAGGTCAGGTTGGATGGGGCCCTGAGCGATCTGATCTAATACTCGATCTAGAGATTGGTGGCCCTGCCTGTGGCCGGGGTTTGGAACTTGATGGCCCTTGGGGTCCCTTCCAACACAAGTCATTCTATGATTCTGACCCCAGAGGCTGCTCCTTCTCTAATGAATCACCAGGATCTCCATGAAGCCAGAGGTCAGCATCCTCCCCCCACTGCTCCAGTGCCATTCGCAGTCCTATCAACACAGAAGATGGTAGCTCCATTTGGAGGCAAAAGTGGATCAGTAAGGTCACCAAGGACTTCACACACTTACCAGGTTCCATGATACTGGTTTTAAAACTCATTCAAGACAGATCTAGGTTTGGATCATACAAAGATATATCATTTCTAAGGTTCTATGCTCTCAAGATCATTGGGAATAAATAAAAGCTTAACATCTGAATACTTCAGGTTCACAGTCCTGCTTACTTCACTCTTTCCATCCAAGGTCACTACCTGGCAATGCCTCAGAAGCCACACCAGTTCTCTGCACCCACACCAAAAGGTTCCTCCCCAGCACTACAAGACACCTCTTCTCCCTTAGATACACCACAGCCCCATTTCCAAAGGCTTCCATCTTCTGCATCCCGTTTGTTTCAATTATTCAGGACAACCCAGGCTGATAATTACACAGTCCCGTGTTGCTGAGTAAAACTGATGCATAATTAGCCAGCAGGAAAGATCGATTAAGATACAGCAGGGCATCTTGCAAAGTTCTTCAGTGGGACTGCAGGGAATAGGATCTGGCTGTGCCCTTCCAAAGGATAAAATTCTCTGCATCTCAGGGACTTGACAGCAGTTTTATTTAAACGGGATGCTTCCATCAGTCAGCCACCCCGAGTTTTATTGTCAGGTCTTAACTTCAAATGACACAACTCATATCTTTTAACTAGAGCACTAACAGCAAGATATACATCACATTTCCAGCCAGAAATAACGCAGCTGAGGCTCCAAGTTGCATTTAAGCCTCCAGCAACATGTTTTCTGTTTTCTGTTCCTTGATTTTCCCCTAGCACCACAGCTCAACCTTTGTCTGCTTTGCTCTCAAATCCAAATGACATGGCTCCCATTCTCATTCAAGATTTGACCAAGGCTGAGGTCAGCAGATTTTGGAGCACAGTTCAGAGATTTAACTTAGGGAGTCATCTTCTCTCCTTTTGCAATGCATGTTTGGGCTCAGGAGCCACACATGGAACGGATACTTTCAGCAGCAAGCCAGCAGCGTGAGCCTTTGCTCACTGTATTGATTTATCCACATATCTCAGCATCAAGTAATGGATTTTCCCCTCTCCCATACACAAAATCCTCAGTAGCGCCGTGGTGAAGGAAGAAGAGCATCAGATTCACGTGCAAAGAGCTGTACAGATGCTGCCCAAATCACGTTTTCTGCTTTAAGAAACAACAGATTCCAAAGGCAGGCAATGATAACTCTGCAGACAACCAAATATAGCCAGCTCATGAAATCAGAAGGACACAGCCTACTCTCAATTATACCAACTCCTAAATGCCCATTCCCTCTCAAAACATGGGCCAATTATCCTCTTTCCTGAACACAGCACACAGAGCCTCAAGTTATGGCAGTTCATTGGAAGACACAGAACCTCAAGTTATGGCAGTTCATCGGAAGACACAGATATAGATAACACATACCTGGCTTTGGCTTGCTGGAAGCCAAAGAGAATCGTGTTCCTCTGCTCCCTTGCTTTGGGGCTCAAGTTTTCGTTCTGCAGTCCATCCACCAGGAAGCACTCAGCATCTGAGTAAAGGGAAAGAAACAAGTTAAAGCTAACAGGCAGCTGATGGTGCCTGGCCTTGGCTGAGAAGAGCATCAGCATCTCAGGGATCAGAAAGCCCTGGTGCAGATTTGAGGCAGACAGACTGTCAGCCCACCACAAGACACTGGGATTCACAGCTTCCAGTGGGTCTGTCCCCTGCTGACAGCCAGCAATAAGAGTTAGCTCAAGTCAGAAGCCTTGCTTGAACACCACTCTCTGCCACTTGCATTCTCTTCACTCGTTAACCACTGCCTTACACTGTTGTGTGCAGCACCCATATACTCCCATACACCTCTCTGCTTCCCCAAACCCTAAACATCCGCTGCTACGAAAGGCTTAAGGGCTGCCATTCAGAACAGCATCCAACACACTTCTAATACAGTGGACAGCCTGACACCCAACAAAAAAAAAAATCAACCCAACAAAATCCCAGCTTGTGGTTTTCACTGGGACAGCCTTCCTACGGAGCAGGCATTGAACACCAGGTTGTTGTGCACCCACCCACATACAGGTCTATCATACCACGTGTGCTGCTAATGCTCAGATACACTGTGCTTGCCCAGCACACCAGCTTGGCAGAAGTAAACATGGCACACTCTCACTTGGAAAGCACAGCCACGTGTAGAAATCTAACCTGAACTCAAAGACAAAGAGACTGCAGATGGATTAAGCACCTCCTATTTGGATGAATATTTATACTCCTTACAGAAGCCTCTTAGAAAAACAGCACATTTCCCACCACACCTGCTCTATAAATGAAAGCATCGTCATCCCTGTACTCCGGCAGCTTTACTGCTGGTTTCCTCTTGCAAAGATTGGCTTCAAAGCTGTGGTGCTGTACACCCACAGCCCTCTCCAACCTTTAATTCATGCCCCATACCGTGACACTAATGTCAGTTTAATATCCTGCTTGCAAGACTTGCAGCTCCTTATGCTTCAGCTGCCGGAACAGCAGCCAGCACTGCTCAGCACGCCCCAGGAACCTTTATAGCTCCTTAACAAAACAGTTCCTCTACCTGCAAGCACAGAAGATCAAAGTGCCACAGGAGAAATGAATATCTTCCCCTGCCAAAGTCACGAGCTCTTATTTTCATCACCTGCCTATGGCAAACATAAGAAAGGCTGAGAGCTGGAGGGGAAATAAAAAAAGAGAAACATCTCCCTGAAGTGAAGGACAGAAGCAAGGACGGAGCAAGCTGTGTGCTCAGGGAGTGGGGCAGATGTGCATCCCCACAAACAGGGCTCCCTTCCCACTTTGCCTTTGCAGTGATGAAAAGGAGCAGAGAGACCCAGCGCTGAGCAGGGCAGCCTGGTGAAGGAGGAGAAAAGTCAGATTGTGACATCGCTTTCTGCAACCCCTCTGCTCTCATTTCTGGAATTGTTCAGCTGAAAGCACCATTTTCCATTGGAGCACTTGCTGAAAAGCACGTTTTAGCCAAATTCAGACTCCTCCAGGTCACTGCCAGCTCTCTCCTAACAGTGATGCTCTCAACACATGGGAAGCAGAGCTGAACCACCTGTGCCTCATTGCCTGCAGTCCCACACTCCAGCCACCACCCGTGGCCAAGAAACAGAGCCTGAAGCACAAAGAAAGCACTTAGGACATCCAAGTGCCCCAGTGCGTCCCCTCTGATGGCAGCACATCGTTGGCACATCTCCGCTGATGGGCAGGAACACAAATTCACAGCGCTGCCCTAAGCACACACCTACATTCAGCAGCAGTTACAGCAGCTCCAGGAGCACAGAGGCATCAGGTCAGAACACCCTGATCTGCCTGGCATCCCACCGAGGCTCTGCTGGATCTTTTCCTTCTGTTAAGTTTCATTTTCAGCACATCTCCACACTGTTTTAATCCCCCCCCCCCCCAAGATACAGCATCAACTTATGACAAAGCAAACAGTGCTAAACTTGCACTGCTTACAAATAACACAAGAAATAACCAAGTACACGTGTCCAGGCACAAAGAACATGCCTTGCTCTGAGAAGCTTACTGTAAGAAGAGATGGAGGCTGAGGGGACAGTTTATTATGCACAAATCTGCTTCAAGACAGCACTGTAGAGATCAGTCAGCGAGAGAAAGCCTTGCAGGCTGCAATAAGAACAAGTGAGAAGCACAAACTGGGCCAACATCAGCTGTTCTGCTGCCCTTTTAAAGCAGAAATCAGCTCCACGAGTATGCCATCAGCTGCAATATGGTATTTACTTGCTGCCATGTCAGCACAGATCAGCTGCTGGATAAGTTATAGCAGAGCTGTGGTCCTTCCTGCAAAGCAGGCAGAGCCCTTTCAGAGCCAGCCACGATGTTTATAGCACCAGGAAATGAAAAAGAAAGCCTAACCATAAACTCTCCAAGTGGATCAGGAAGAGCAATATGTAAGCAGCTCCGGAGTAAATCACCCCAATGTTAGTTTTACTGCTTGTCAGTAACGTTATATTCTTGATGTTTATAGATTGCTCTCTGTGATCCACTCCGAAAGTTTACAAGACTCTCCCTTTCATTTCCTGCAGCTACCAAACGTAAGAGAGGGGGGGAAAAAAAAAATAAAACAGTTGAGATTTCATCAAGTGCTTCAGGAGAGTTTCTAGAGGCAATTGCAGTCATCCACTTTAATCCCACACAGCATTGGAAGAATTATGTCACAGCCACCCGAGTCCGGTGAGTAAATAACCTTTTAATGGCAGCACTAAATCTCTGAGTAAATCATCACTCAATGAGCTGAGCTGAAAGGTATTTAGAGGCCCTGTACCTCTCTCTCATGCCCACACCCCAACACTTGTTGCTCTTTTCTACTCATCTGCTGTCAGAAAGCCAATTCAGGTCCCTCAGAACCACGACACCGAAGCCATGGAAGCCAATGCTGAGCCAACTGCTCTGCTCCATCGCTGCTTGCTGCTTCACACAGTCCCTCCTGCAGTTTGCCATCCTATCAACACAGAGCACAGACACCTCAAGCATCCGTGGGAGTTGCATTAATGTTTCCAGGATGCTAACCAAAACAGCTGGGGGGCAGAATGCTGCACCAGCACTGCCTGGAACCCAATAACCCCCACAGAACACAGCACTTGCTTGCTTATTATTGAAGCAGCACTAAGGTTGCTCACCTCGAAGGCAGCAGCTCTTGGTCCTGCTACGTTTTGCAGATGCAGTCACACTCTCATGGGGCAGCATCTCTTCTGTCCTCTCTGCTGCCCAATCCCTGCAAGAAAAGGGCCCTTCAGACCCCCCACCCCCCCACCCCCTCTGGGCAAAGCAAAGGAAAACACAGTCAGGCTGCCTTTAGCTTCTATAAAGCAAAGCAGAAGCCCTGGATTTGCCAGAGATACACCCTATTTTTAAGAATCCCTGTTTCAGCCTTCAGAAGAAATCTGTGCAAAACAAAGAGAAATACCCCGAGCTTCCCTTAGATTGAGCCAGAACCGAAACCTCATGCAATTAATGACAACTTGAGCTGCTTATCTGTGACGTGGAACCGAGTAATAAAACTGCTGCAACCACATCTATCCATAAACATAAGGCAGTCAGCATTCAGAAGCACTGCAGCATTGCCATGTAGAGAAGATAGCCGTGGTGTATCAGCCTGCAACCACTGCAACCTCAGAGATGCCTTCTGTGATAACAGCAGGGCTGTTGGGAGGTAGCCATTGGCTACTTACTGGCCTTTTGGGCACCTCACATACAGCCCTGCACTATGGAACAAAGCTTAATATAAGGAAGCAGACGTTATGGCCCGTACACAGCGTGCATTGGCTCTTTGAGTTGTAATTTTTACCTAAAATACAAGAATTCTTATTGTAATGCAGTTTGAAAGCCTGATGAGCTTAAGCTCCTTTGGTTCTTGCATAGCAAGAAACCTTCTCAGCCCCTGGAAGGCCTCGAGACTGTACAGATTGTTAAGACACAGCAAGTTTGATACAGAGGTATGTGACATGCAATTAATCTCCATTCATAGCCTGCTCTACTTGTCAGCAAACAAAGGCTGTGCTTTAGAAGGAGATCTGAAGCCTTCAATTAAAAACAGTCAGCTAACAAGAAAATAATCTAAGTTAAAGGAAGGTGGCAGGTGCAGAAATGAGTTGTTTACAGAAGAGTCAGCAGCGAACAATAAAGCGCTGCACATCAAAAACGGGGAAGGGTGAACTTCACCAAAGCCCCCACGAATAAAAAGCAGAGGGGAGAATTCACACCTACAGCTGGGGGAAGACAGAACGCATTTGGGAGGGAGCTTTGATGGGCTGGGAGGCTGCGTGCTCTGACTGCTGGGACTGGAAGGAACTCAGAGTTGGGGTGACTTCAGGGAGACCTCATTGTGGCCTTCCAATACTTGAAGGGAGCTTATAGACAAGAGGGGCAATGGTTGTTTGGAAGTGACAGGACAAGGGGGAATGGTTTTAAAATGAGACAGGGGAGGTTTAGGTTGGATATGAGGAGGAAGCTTTTCAGCCAGAGGGTGGTGAGGCACTGGAACAGGTTGCCCAAGGAGGCTGTGGATGCCCCATCCCTGCAGGCATCCGAGGCCAGGCTGGATGTGGCTCTGGGCAGCTGGTTGATAACCCTGCACATAGCAGGGGGTTGGAACCAGATGATCATTGTGGTTCTTTGCAACCCAGGCCATTCTACGATTCTATGATATGACAGGGGCTGGTGCTGTCAGGAGATGAGCAACAGGAAATCAAAGGTCACAAAACCTCGACGTAGAGCAGGTCAGGCTCAAACACAACAGCTCAGAGCATCGAGCAGCAGAATGCAAACAGCTCCTTCCCACCACCCTGCCTGCACCTACAGCAGCAGGATGTGCCAGCAAAGCACACACGTGCAGCAATGGCTGCTGCTCAGGCTTTATGTATAAGGAGGTCAGCTAGAGTCAGCAGGGCAGAGGGAAGCCAGCATGAGAGCAGAGGTGGCTGCAAAAGGCAAGGCAGTGCTAGAGAGAAAAGAAAAACCACCAACCCTGACTATAGGTTCCCCTGTTTGCATAAATTTGCCCCACAAAGAAACAGCAAGCAGCTGTTTTCACGCCTGTGCAGAATTCATTCATGGTTCCAAAGCACAGTTGGCAGATGAGGTAAACCTAGTTTCTGCAGTGCTGACCCATTGCTTCAGTGGGAAGGGGTCTGTCCAACTGCTCAGGTTTACAGAGAAATCAGGAAAACCTGCAGAACTGCCCAGAAGCTCCATCTCATGCCTACAGAAAAGTGATGCTGCCAACCATCACAGCTTCTTCCCTTGGATGTGAGGCCTCAGGAGGTCACCTTCACTTCAGCAAGCAGAAGCAAAGCTTGAAGCTGACATTGCTTTCTCAGTCTATGCTCCATTCTGAGCAGGGCTGAAGCTCTCCTGTACCCTCACCACAACCAGCTTGCTCTGCACATCCCCAAGGCTGCATACAGCACTGCGCAACATCCAGAGCCAGGAGGTACCACTACCACAGCTGCAGGAAAAGCCTGGGGGGGGGGGGGGTCTCAGCGCAGCACAGAAGTTTATTCTACCCTGTGTGCCTCCCCCTATGGCTCACCCAGGGGCATTCCCCAGCAAAGCCCACACAGGGCTTTAACGGAAGCAATGTGGTGGGGACATCACGCCAGAAAACACCTCACAACCTTATATGTGCTCTCCTCCTCTACAAACACAGCTTCTGGAACCACCAGAGAGCTGCCCCTCTCCTAACACGGGCACAGACCCACCTGCCAACATTCTGACAGCACTGAGAGCACCAGGACAGGCATCCCCATCTCCTATGCTTCTCTCCTCAGGATTAGCAACACGAAAGGCACACGCACAACCTGAGGACCACGAAGCCATCCATCAGCTGTAGAGGAAAAGTAACTCCCATAGACCTCCCACTCCCCTCTCTAGATGCAGTGAAATGCTAAAGACCTTCCAGGCTTTTTCCCTGCAACGACTGCAGGGGATTTGCTGTTAAGCAGGAGAGCAGCAAGGAGGAATCGGTGGTTACCTTCAAGGAGTCTCTGAATGTCCTCTGGGATCATGGCCCTGCCACCTCCTTTCCACCGGTCAAAACTGATCCTACTGCCCTGGTCCCTCAGCTGCAGGGACAGCACGAGAAAGGAAGCGGAGGGGGTGGGGACACCCCAAAGAAGATGAAAGGAACTGCAGAGCTCTGCTCAAATGCCTCCTCCTCCCCTTTCAGCCTCACAGGATGCAGTCAAGGTGCTGAGCTCCTCCATCCACGCTCCTCACAGGTCGAGCTCTACCCAACTAACTGCCAAAAACCCAACCCCACCCCCCAGCAACAACACAGCTGATAGCGAGCTCCACGCATTAGCATTTTAATCAGGTGGCAGTTAGGCGAGCATCTCCTTCATTAGCGCACAGTTCAGCGCACCTGCTGGCACAGCAGACCCAGAGCTGTGCGGCCATTGCTTTGACCCCCCCTGTGCCGACCCCCAGCACAACAGGAGGTGGGAGCTGGGTCTGTTCCAAACAGAGGCAGACCCCCTTCTCCTAATGCCCAGGAGGAGAAGCAATGCTTGCCTGTTCTGCAATTAAACATCCCCACTTCCTACATCCTGCATAGGAAGGGGATAAAGTGTAATAGCCGCTCATATTTCTATCTTGCCCGGAGAAATAGGAGGGTTGTGCACTTTAACTTGCTTTTGACAGTCAATAAGTGCAAACTGCACTCTACAAAACAAAAGTGGCATTGCATTAGATTAACCTGCAGTCCCACATCCGCTCCTCTGCTATACAAATGAATTAATGCAGGCAGGCTATGGGGATATACTGCTAATATTTTCCATCCTTGTATTCCCAAATTTTGAACCCAAGTGCAGCCTTCCTTATCTGAAGCTCACCAGCAAGAAAACCCCTCAAATGATTGCAGAGTTCTTTTAAGGTGGGACAGCACCTCTATGAATAACAGCAGTGAGAATGGAGGGCTTTGGAGGAGAGGTGAAGGCACTGTGACCAGAGGCATTTCAGTACCGCTCCAGACCACGCAAGTTTCCTATTCTGAGCACAAAATTCACTTGATTTCCATCCTTTCCCTTTTACTTTGGATGCTGCTATGTGAGCTTACACACATTGACAGCAGTATCGCAGCATGTTCTTGCTTTTGGGATGCTGTGTGCAAGAAATGGCTCTGAAGCAGCACTGGAAAACATTGCTGCCATTCAGAGGGCCTTGCATAGGAGATTGGCTTGCTGGAATGCATCTCCATCACAGGCAGGAGACTTTACCATTAAATCTGTTAGTCAGGCAGGGTTTCATGAGGCAGGATTGGGAAAAGTGAGAGTCTCCTGTGGGAGCAAAATGTGAATTTCTGTTAGCTGCCCGTGGCTCCTGGCAGATGGGAGCTGCTGTGATTGCATGCAAGGAATGGTAGTGCATGCAGGTGGGTGTACAGTAGATGGATCTGTATGCTTGTTCTCACCTGGAGGTGTTTAGGGATAAATATTTAAATGCTTCTCCATAGAAATCCTCCTCAGCTCGTTACAGACTGCAAATAAAAAGCAGCTGCTTGCTGAGAGTGACTAACTTTAAAAACGAGCTTATAAAGGGGGTGAACTGGGTCCTGGAAGTGGAAGAAACTGCCTTTGGATTTGCCAGAAAGATCAATGAAACCTGATCAATGCAAATCTCAGAAGGAAAAACATTCATGCAACTGCAAAGAAAAGGACCATCCCACGGGTTTTCTGCATATCTGTGTCTCTGAAAATGCGGTGCAAAGAGTGATTTAGAAGACAGACAGTGAGTCTTGCCCAAGAGATAAACCACTTTATCATATTTAGGGGATGGGGGAAGTTTTTCCTGGCGTCAAACGAGCAGCGAGTTGCTTTGCAGGTGTTGTGGTGGGGCTTCGCCTTCCTTTGCTGCCTGGGTTGTGATCACTGCACGAAAGCGTGTGGGGATTTCACCCAACTCATTTCCTGTTGCCGTGTTTACATCAGCAGTAAAGCTTTAGATCTGTTCTGCTGAAACGCGTTGCTCTGGGGGTTTTTGGTCTCTCGCTGCAGCTCTTGAGGTTATCATAGAGCTCTGAGTGTAGCGCAATGTGCAGAGGCGTCCTGGGTGGTCTTGGATTGCACATCCATCCCACGGCCTGGAGACAGAGCTCAGCACCTTGGATGTCCCCCTCAGGCCCTATCTGAAGGTTTTGTTAAGACAGTACTGACCGTGCAGCAGCAGATGTTGCTAAAATTGAATCCATTTGACCACGGAGTTTCAGCTGCCCTGCAGATGTACGTGCTGTCACTCACAGCCTTCACACCATGCACAAGCACAGCCAACACTGCTGTTCAACCTCACCCCTCTGCAGGCAGAGCCAGGCAGTGAGTCCCCAACAAACGACCTTCTGCTTTTCCTTGCCACTTTTGCTTTTGGATGTGCAAATAGGCCACAAACTTAGTTTAGCCATCAGCTGGGAAGGAGTTGAGGGGGTCTGGCAGCGACTGGCAGCTACCCCTGCATCACTGCTCTGTAGCATCACTGCTCTGTAGCATCACTGCTCTGTAGCATCACTGCTCTGTAGCATCACGCTTTGTGGGCTGTAGGTATAAAGCTGCCTCACTGTGTGATAAAAGCCCCACCTGAATCATTTTCGGCCCGAAGTTTGGGAGACAGGGCTCTCTTGTAATGATATTCTGTTAAATGGACAAATTCCTTTGAAGGCTTGTCTTGCTTTGAAATCCAATTTCTCAGGAAGCCAGATGTGGTTGCGTGTAGCTATGGAAACAAAGCAGGGTGGCCTGCGAGGAGCTGAGCAACGCAAGGTAAAATGGGAGAGTGGGAGATATGGAAGGATCTGGAGGGGTTGGCAGGAGCTGTGTCCCTGCGATGGGCTGCTGGGTGCAGTGCAGTGCCTGTCAGTGCAGGTGAGCAGCCAGCTGGTGTGTCACAGGAGCTGGAGAGGAGCTGGATGCACACAGCCAGGAGATGAGCGGGTTCCTCGGTTCCCATCTGCCCCTTTTCTGCTCTTCCAGCACATCGCCATCTCTCAGCCTTCCCCTCTGCCATTCAGAAAGGTTAACGACAAAAGGGTAACAAGGTTAAACCGCAAAGCCTGGCCTGATAACAGCCCTTTCAAGCAGCTGCGCTGAAATTAATCTGAAACTTTTAGTAATTAGATAAGATAAGGATGTGTGCACGCTCGCGCAGGCACACGCTGACCCTGGGACGCCCATTCTGCAGAGGGGGGCGGAGGATCACAGGCTTCATTAAACGGGATCAGGTCATTTATTCACCTAGTCTGGCACCGCAGCACTGGAGATACATTTCCAGCCTCTTTATTCATCCTGCTGGCTCTCCTTGGGTAGTACACTCACTTGCCCTTTTGTCCTCCCTTTCCGGTGCTGTGGCTGCTGCCAATTCAGAGCAGACTCTCATTCTTGCTCTTTCAGAACAGATGCCAGTCCATCTATTTCTGTATCGCAGCTCCTGCCATTCCAGGTCAAATTGTTGGACCACTGGGTGTCATTTGCTGCCTCTGACAGTGACCAACAGCTCAGTTAAAAAAAAGAAAAGGCATCTTTCCAATCTGGTCATTCACCTGGCTGCTTGAATAATTTCTCCTGGTTTACTAATCAGCTGTGCCATGCTAATGCTCTGCTGTAATCCCAGAGTTTACATGCTTACGTCGGTTTCATTGCCCAACAGCTCGTGTATCTTCCTTCTCGTGTGACTAAGTCATTCAGTTAAAGGTTGCTTACAACCCTCATAAATCATCTTTCCTTTTTTAAGGCTAAGTGGTCTTCCCACATCCACACTATTTGGCTCTGCACCTCCGCTTCACGAGGGCTGGCAGGTGACCGTTCATCAGTTTCTGAAGCCAATGAGAAACAAAAATATGTCAGCAGCTGCAGCTCTGACTTATGGCAAACTGATCTGGTTCCAGTGCAAATCTAAATTACCGGACCTTGCTGCTGGCATAGACTGCCAGATTCTGGATTCACTTACCTCCCAGACGTGCTGTATTTTCTCTGTTGTGAAGGCTTCTTGGAAGCAAGCAGATGTGTTGAGATGTATGTATTAGAATGTATAGAGCGTAATGGTTTCTGGTAACAGCAGTGCATTTCAGTAGGACCCCACTGACGTGTTCCTCCTGTGCCTCTGTGGTGGAGGAGGCACACGGCAGGGATGTGCAAGGACTGGTTGGGGTGGAGGTGATCTGAGAGAGGAGGCATCTCCCAGCATCTGCGTTCTGAGGCTACAGCCAGATGTGGGGAATGGGTTACAATGCTTAAATCCCAAGGAGCCTTTTGTGGCCTCCTGGAAAAGCTCGTCAGCACCAGGAAAAGGACAGTCTGTAAAGGGGAGGATGAGAAAGATAGGAAGGGAGAAAAGAGCACTGAGCTGAGCCCTCGTGGAGGCTGCTGCTCCTCGGGCTGACGGATGGGTTTCAGTTTAATGCAAAGGTGATATTGATCCCTGGCTGTTTGGTTACAGTGTGTGATGGAGCTGCCCTCTGCCCTGTAGATGTGTTGCAGCACCTTTTCTCTTTCTCCCAACCCTCATCAAACTACTTTAATGACTCTTTTATTGACAACACCAAGTCTTAATGAGGAGGACTGCCACACACTTCATTAAGGCTGCAGAGGGGACACTTCCTACAAGCAGCCAGCACCAAGGGCTGCCAGCAGAGCTGGGGGGGAGAGGGATGGACTTCAGGGAGGCTATAAAATCCTCCGGAGGAGGGAGAACTCCCTGCCTGCTCCAGAGAGAAAACAAAGATTTAGGACAAAAGCCCATCTTACCTGAGAAGCAGTGGGTTGAGAGGGAGAGATCTGTCCTGGGGAAAGGTCCAGGTGGACATAGGGGTTGTGATGTTAGAGCTCTGTGAGCATTTCCATTTGGGGTGAAGATGAGATATGACAAAATGTCGGGTGGCTTGTGGCTAAAATGAACCTCGATGCTATCTCTCAGTGTATTCTAATCATATTCTAGAATAGAATGTGGTAACACTGCCACGGTGATGGCAGCGTGTGTCAGGCACTGCTGAGCAGCAATACAGGCAGCAGTAGAGCACTGGCTTTTAGTCTGCCAACCAGTGGTACATAGTTGGGTCACCTGCACTGAGACCCTGGCTGTCAGCTCAGAAAAGCCAGCTCAGAAATATCTGCGTAAGCATCAGCCACACCATTACGCTTCAGGGTCTTGAGATGGGCTGTGAGACTTCAGATTAAAACTGGTCCATCTGTTCTGTGATGTTTTCTTCATTCTGGGAGAAAAAAAATAAAACAAAATAAAAAAAGAATCTTTTGCCTTAAAGCAGCACAAAAGGCAGACTTGGATTTCAGGCTCTGGATTGAAAATACGCTTAGATATGATGTTCTAATGTAGTCGTGCTTCTGCATTAGCATCCATAAATCTCCATCCATCACACAGTTCTATTTCAATTATTGAGCCAATTTCCAGACACTTTTATGATGTATTGTTTGATTTTATTAACTGGAGTGAAGGTTTAAACTCACTGAATTCCCATAGTAATCTTGCCCTGTAACCCTACCCACCTTATCAAATCTTGCTTAATGAAATGCAGGCATCTGTCTTAATGGCTTTCAAACTACGCTATGTAGACTGACCCAGATGTTAGTTCATAAATAGGAATATTTAGAGGTGTTAAACAATGTAGCTGGAGACAGAGGTAGGTCCCCGAAGTGATCTTTTCTCTTATGAAGAAATCAGTGGTATGGGAGAAGTTCCTATAAATCTTCGTGAAGAAAAATGAGAGCCAGGCGCCTGGGGAATGGAAGCTCATACAGCAAAAAGCACAGCAATAGGTTTGGCCCAAAAATAATCTCTCGAAGAAAACGATGATTTGGGTGGAAATTTAAAAATCAAACTCGCTTGACTTATGACAAAAATATTCACCTGAACTGTTCTGCCTGGGGACGGCAGTTGTTCTGCTTGGTGGAAGCTGTGATTTGTGTCTTCCAGGCTCTGTGGATCTTGGGAGGGTGTCCTTAGGAGCCATGGCACATCCTGGGAAACAGAGCCTGGAGGGGGGGGAGAGGGGTCCGAGGCCCATTTAAATGATGACACGGAGTGCTGGTGTTGTGTCAGTTGTAATATGTCGTGATAATAATAGGTTATAATTAGAATAGTATTTGCAAGTGAAAATGCATCCCGCTCCAGGGAATTGAGACTGTTTCATTCACGATGAATTTAAAAACAACAACAAACAAACAAGCAAACAAAAACATTTATCTCGAAACGAACAAGCAAACAACATTCCTTCTTGCATTAGAAACAAATAGGAGCTACAAAAGCCAAGGCAGCCTTGGAAGCTGCAATGTGCCGGCGCAGCACCAGGGGCTGCCTGCCAGCATTCACTGCCTTGCTGTTCCATCCAAGCCCTGGTGGTGAACAAGCCACGATTTTGTCCCTTAGGGGCTTTCTACTGCCACACCACATCATCTCAGCCCTTCAGCTTCTCCTTTCCTGCAGCTGCTCTTGTTCCATTCTCATGAGAAGGAAAGAAAGAAAAACTGACAAGGCTGCACGCCAGTCTGATATTTAGTGTGACAGTTAAACTTAATGATATGGGAGGCATGTTAGGCTGTATTACAAGCCCATTATCTGCGAGCTTGGATACTGGATGCATTGCATTATTAATTAAATGCAAAAATGACTGCCGTTAGTTGGTGATCTTCTCTGCTGTAAGATCTAGAAGTCGTCCCTAAATTTGGGAAGCTTGTTTCGCTCCTGTCATTTTGTAAAACACTTACTCTTCCGTTTCATGCTTGTCAAGCAATCAATGAATGTTTGTAAACTGCTTTGAGCCCTTCCGACGAAAGGCGCTGCTGTTTATAAATGCAAAGTGTTGCAATAGTTCATTCAGTACGAAATTAAAGAATAAAACTTGCAGATGCGAAAGAGTTCAGCTGGAAAAAACAGACCCCGAGCATTTGTGCAGCTGTCATTACATTGCCCCCTTCTGCCAGATGCTTTAAACGCTTTCATGGAAGAGTCAAACGCTGCAGAGCTGCTCTCCAGGCGAAGCCAAAGAGATGTTCTTGCATTAAGTGCACTGACACCTCTCACGGTCTTTACGTGATGAAGGTCTCAGGATGCTCAGAGGGTAAAAATGCCATCCCCGTTTCATGAAACTGAGGCCGAAGGAAAGCGACCCTCGAGCTGGTGAAAGAACAAGGGGGAGAGCCCATCTTCCGTCCCATCAGCTCAACTCAAGTTGAAATGGATGTCCGCTCCTAGAGATTTCTCCTGCAATGTGCAGCCGTCCTCCAGCGGCACCGCTCTGCAAAGCACTGCGCCCTGCGGCCTTGTTCCAAGCAAGCCCTTCAGGATGCAGCTAAATCCAAGCCTATGAATTGTCTGATTGAAAACGGAGGAAACGGTGCTTTAAAAAAGACCTGTTTCCCTAATTAGCACTTCCCACCTCAAGAAGATGCTGGCAGCCTTGACCCCCCCCCCCCCCACCCTGTGCTCCGTCTGCAGGCAGCGGAGCATTTTGCTTCTCCCATCTGTAAGGAGCAGCCTGGCAGCTGCTGCCCGTGCTTGGCTGTGCATGGCAGCAGTGAGCACAGCCCTCCTGCACCCACCGTGGGCACGGCGGGGTCACTGGGTGGGTGATGTCCAAGCGGCCTCCTCAGACAAGGAAATCTGGCCCGAATTTGGAGTTGGATCATCAACCAGCATCTCAATGCTGGGTGGCCTGCTGTGTTAGCAGGTAAGTTTTGACATCGTCACCCACGGCTCTGACCCCTCTCTGTTCTGACAAACAGCTGGGCTGGGCTGTTTTTGCAGTTGTGATGGAGCACCTGGAAGCCCTGCAGGTCTGTCCTGCCTCCCTCTACCTGCTGAATGCAGTGGGTGATACAAAGCAGCAGATCTCAGTCAAGTTAACCAAGTTCCCCGTTCCCCAGAGTGTAAAAAAAAAGGCAGAAGTGTCAGCCTCCATGCAGGAAAGCCCAAATAAATATTACCATTCGTTGTCTGGATCCACCCTACTCCAGTGATTTGGTGAAAGTCCGCAGAGGAGCTTGGAATCAAACCCAGATCTCCTAAATACAGCTTCAGTGCATCACTCCTATGGCAGCATTTTCTCTTTCATACCTATATAACCTCCTAATGGGGGCACAGTTACTGCCTGCACTGCATCTATGCTGCCTCCACTTCAAACAGAAAAGGGATTCAGTTGGCAACTTGTGTGGAAAGTTCGGCCTTTCCTTTGAGTCAGTGATCAGTACAGACAGCACTGTGTGCCTTTGGAGTGATAATTGCAGTAATTTAGCCAGGTAAGTGTCTGATTAGTCCTCAAAGTCTTAAAACCTCCTCTTCTCTACTTTTCTCTTATCTCCTCTAATGTAATTATCTGCTGCTTTGTATGGCACTTCTCTAAACTTCTGCAATCCCCTACTTGTAACTCCACTCTCTGTTTCTCCCCGAGGGAAATGGACATTATTCAAGGTGAAAGAGAGGGCAGTGGAGAAGTGCTCTTTATCCAGCAGGGATGTCTGTGCTGTGCCATTTTCCCTCTGCCTGCATTTGCATGGCTTTGGGGGATGCGCACATTAAAGGGTATGGAGATGTAATCCACCAGGATTACAAGGGTTTACAATTTCAAATCAAAGCATTACAAAGGTCAGATATCCAACCCAGAGCAAGCTGATCTGGGATTCCAGCTGATGCCTTTTCTTTCTCACCTCCTCCTAAACCAACTGATCTCTTAGTCATGGCTCTGTGTCCTCTGTCCATGTGCACTCACAGCAATCACTCTTGTGGCACCTAAACAATGGATCTCTTAAACTGAGCTGGGCTCCAGGGGCTCCTGAGCTGGTATGCAAACTCTTAGTCTTTGTACCATTGTTGAATCCTTTCATGGTGCAGATTTCTGCTGGGATAGGAAAGCAGGGCTAAGAGATGCTCCAGATAACTTCCAGTCACTGCAGAAGACAGTGATAAAATGGGGGAGCAATGAGGTAGGATCTTCAGGGGAGCAGGGATGAGAGCCTAGTGGAGAATCCAGCTTTATTCCCATCCTGGAAGCATTCCTGGCTTCTCACACCACTAAACGCCTTATATCTATCACTGTTTCCTGCTTCTAATTCTTGGGTCTGTCTCCCTCCTTGTCACTGTTCACATTTTGTCACACACTTCTATGTAGGTAAATACCTGACAGTCACTTGTACTCATACAGTCCTAGCTATGATGGTGCTTTTCTTTGCTCCTTATATATGCCAAAATGTATGTCTGTAAGTCTTCACCTCTTGCTCTACACAGGGAGCCTGGGTAACTCATAACTGGTTCTCAAGAAGGGTGATCCTTCTTTAACTGAGATCACACAAAGGATGCTGGAGGATCTGCAGCTGAAGCAAGATCATCTCAGCTCCCAGCAAGTGCTCCAGCCTCAAGCTTCCCATTCTGTGGGGCAGCACTGATTCCCAGCCACCTGCCTTTATCCCCACCAAGTGTTTTTCTCCTGCAGTTTATCTCCATTCACCCAGCTCCCCTGTATCTTCCACCAAACGATCAGAGAAGCGCATCTTCTAGAGGGGCAGAGAGAGAGCAGTGCCTGGGTCCCGTGTCGCTTTTATTTACCTTCATTGCACTGCCTTCCATTGCTTAACAGAATAGTTTTATACCAGGGAAAATTGGAAGCTAAGTAGTTGCCTGTCAGGTAGTGTCTGTCTCCTGTGTGAGAAGCTGACATCGTAGTCAGCTGCACTGTCAGCCATCTCTGTGCTGAGCAGCTTTCCTGGCCCCACTCTCTGCCTGCTCGTGCTCCTTCTCTATTCTGATATTTGCAACGGTTCCCCCTGGGGACCCCCCTTGGTACAGAATCACAGTGCAGCTTCCACTTACATCCGTGTGCACAGCACACACGGCAAGTTAGCTGACAAGAAGATGAAACTGGTGAGATGCAGAGCCCAGAGCTGGAGGAGCTCTGGTTTCAGGCACTCAGGGACCAAAGAGCCCATCCATCTCCAGCGCTATGCCCCTGATTTCAGGAAGTGTCAGGGAATTACACCAAGGGTGCGTTTCATTCCAGGTATAGAGAAGGCTGTAGAAGAAAATGAGAAGACTGTTTATCACAAAAGTAAAGAAGGAGGAGAGAGGTGGAGTGGATACAAATCCTGATTTGGGGGAGATGGGGAAGATTATTTTGGTGGATCCACAGAAGTGCTCTGTTTCATAATGAATCTACGACACAGATCCCCTTCCCTAGGCTGCAGAATTGCTTGAAAAAGATCTATGACTTCTCTTTCCATTCCCCCCTTTCTCTGTTTCCTTTCCTCTCCTTCTTTTCTTTCTCTGCCACCTTCTTGCTGTCTCTTGGCATTGCCAGTCAAGTTTACAAGATGTCAAAGGGAACGAAATGAATTTTGCCACTCGGCTGCTCGTAAACTTGGTGCCCTGGCTTTCACTGTTCCAGCTCCATAGCCTCTACCTTTAAATATCAGCCACCCACAGAAACAACCTGACTGCATGCTGGCAGCAGGAGAGGTTTCCATGGTGACAGGATGCAGGTCGCAACCTCTGTAAATGTAATCAGAGCACTGGGACTGGTGTGTGGAGACAGGTTTAATTTCTCCGTTAGTGGGAGCTCTGTGGTCCAACATGTACATAAGCTCCTCACGTTGACAGACAACCTGTTATCTCCAGGATGGCTCTGCATATTGCCAGTCCTCTCATGCACCTGCCACCTCACCCTAATTCTCCAGCACCAGCAGAGCAATTCCACCCAAGATCAGCACAGCCCAACCTTCGCCATTCTGGGCTTTGCAAAAGCCTGTTTGCTTCGTTTTATCTGCCTGCTGCCTTTTCTGGTTTCTGCTCCCTGTCCCATGCTGGCTGCCTGCATGTAAGGAAGGCTGGAGACATAGCTTAGTCCTCTCCACTTAGCCCTCTCCGCTCCACATCTATCAGGGCTCTCATTCCTCCCTGTCTCGATACACAGGTATTGCATTGTAATGTGCCTGTCTCCACAGTGCCCACACGCCAAGTACAATCCAGCACAACAGCCTACCTTGGTGCTGTCTGAGAGCCAAACAACTCAGCAGGGAAGGAACCCTTATCCAACCCTTATCCAAGGGCTTTGGCTTTGTGTGCTGGAGTGCTGGGTGTTCCTGAGGTCTGAGCTGAGGTTACGTTGCACGGGGCACAGATCTTCTGGGTATTCATAACATACAGAAGCTGAATATTTACTGACCACGTCACACGTTGAGTCTTTCCAACGGTTCTCAACTTTATATTTTGTTTTATCCTTTTGTTTTCTGCCTGTTTATCTGTCTTCCATTCTATCTGCTTGTAAAGTCCCTTTATGCATAGGGTATGAATCGTTACCATCTTGAAGGACAAAAGCAGTTGCACGTGCAGAACTTTTTTAGTGATGCACAGTGTTTAATAAGGTGTAATTACTGGCTTCTCTTATTAAGACAAGAACACTTTGAGCCCAGCTTGCAACAATACCAGAGATCTCTGCCTTCTGAGTCAAAACGTTTGCACAGATGACTTTGGAAGTCCTCTTTGGGGAAGTCCTTTGGAAGTCCTCTCTCATGTATATCTGTGCATTTGCAGAGAGGAGATGCTAAAAGCTCCCCTCTCTAATAGGAGCCGCATGCGTTCAGGATCAGTCGCTGCGCGCTGTCAGATCCACAGGGCTGCTAGCAAGTTTGACAGACGTACAGGAAAACAGAACTAAGGACTTGTTCATTTCAAGTTCATCCAGAATTGCCATTCCACTTTAGTTTTATGGCCCTTAATTTCAGATAAGCTTTCACACGTCGTCAAACTTGTATCTGACTGGGCAGCTAATGTGGCATGCACGGATCTCTGGAAATAATGTCTTTGGATCTTTGACTGAGAGAATGCTTTGAAAGATAACACTCCAGATTTTCAGCACGTTGAATAAGTGTCCTAACCACTGGTTTGTGCTTCCCTTACGGCAGCAGGTCCTTTCACAGTGCCATCACTGTGATGGGGGGAATTTACTGAGTACATCCCTGCAAGTGCTCTTAGAGAGGAACTAATCGATTGCTAAAGACAAAGCTCAGGAGCAGAAATCTCTCCGCCTGTCATCTCTATTATCTTTTTTTTCCTTCGTTCTGCCTCCACGCTGTGTATGGACAGAGAATGGAAACCCTGCCAAGATCCTGCACGTCGCAGAGATCCCTGTCACCTGAAAAATTATCCTGTCTAGCTACGTGCAGCAGTATTTCAAAGCAGCGGGCCCTGTGTCATGCGGATTGCCCTGTGCACACTTAGGTGTAAGAGATGGTAAGAGGCAGACGTGCATGCTTGGGATGAATGTTAACCCAAAAGAGCAAGACAGAACCAACGGGAGGAATAGGGCTTTCCTTAGCTATCGCTATCCAGCTTGCAAAATCCTTTTGATAGCAAGGAGGGAGAAATAGAAGCAAATAGGGTTGGGCGAGGGGAGATTTTTTCCACCTTTGATCCTCAGATTGTCCTGTTCAGCTGAGTGGAATACAAAGCAAGGGTGTCTCAGAGCTCACACTTCACCTCAGCAGTGCAATCGACGGGAGAAGCAGTGAGCGAGACCGACAGACTGTCACTGGCAAAATGAACTGTCACCTCCCATTTTTCAGAGGCGCGGTGGGATGAATTGCAGCTTTGAACCATGTGGCCCGTTGCTGATTGAGTTCCGCTGTCTTAGAACCCCACTGAACGAGGCAAGTTCATTTCAGGCTGACGTACCGCTGCTTATCAATTTTGGAGCAAGTAAAATTAACCGCTTCAGAGCTGATTTCCCCTTTTCTTCACCTCCGATTGCTGCCTTCCTACTTTTGTATCTGGAAAGGTCAGGGAATAAATCTCACCAAGCGTCGCATGAGATCCCTGTGACCCAGAGAAGGCTTAACAGAGGTGCTGTTCTTAAACTGCACTGCCTCTAAATGGCAGCTGTTCCAGTCTCTAATCTCTGGAAGACATTTGTCCGCGCCATAAAAATAAACAAAGCAGAACTTGCTGCACCGTTCAGCTCAATGCACAGCAGTCAGGGGGAACCCAAGTCCTTCAGTGACAGCTGTGTTGGAAATCAGCACTGAGATGGATTGGAATGGCTGCGTGGGAATGCTGGTAATGGAGAGACAGTGGATGTTCAGGGTCAGAAACAGAGAGCTCCCGCAGAGCGGCGTGAAACCAACAGTGCTAAAACACCAAAGGCATTGGGAGGCAAATTGCCTTCCTAGAGCTGTGCAGTGAAAGGTGTGTGTGTGTCCCACCTGTGTGATCCAAGCAGCGTTCTCTCAGCCTCTTGCCAGCCTGTGGTGTTCATTCCAGTCCTTCCAATAGCAGTTAGCTGTCTCTGGCATTGCATACTTTTTTTTTTGGTCTCTTCATTCTGTCAAGAATCAGTTTTAGTTGCTTGGCTTTTTTTTTGTTTTCCCCCAGTTTCTCAAGAATTTACATAAATTCCCCTTTGGCTTTCACAGCATCCTTATTTTCCTACATCGCTTCTCTCCTTGCTTTTTCCTCTCCCCCTCTATAATCACACGTATGCCTTGCAGTTAACATTTAAGCCCTGTGAGCCAATAGTGCCTCTGTCTTCAACCTCCCACTTCAATTCCACTTTTTTTTCCATTTCACCTCAAATGTTGGCCCTCATCAGTTGCACATCCGTGCATTTTTGCTGATTTCTGATTGCCTCGTGTCATACATTATCTCAGCATAAAGCCCCGAGGTTCAGAATTGTTAATATAGAAATGAAACTTGGGTTAGGATGGAGCTGCCCACAAAAGGTGGGCAGGCATAGCATTCAACAGCGTAGGTTTTATGCTGCTGTAGATCAGGATCACTTCACATTAAAAAGCCCAGCTGCTGGTCAGGTACAACACACTTCTGATTAAATTAACCTCTGTTTCAATTCTATTGGTGCCTAGAGAAAAATCTATTTTGCCAAGCGTTGTCCATTGCTATGTACAGTAGCAAGTCTGACACAGTATTTCATCAGAGACTTCCTAAGCTGTTCTCAGCTTGGTACCAGCCCTGAAAACATTCAATATTTCTCCTCTGAGTATTTTGCAAGTGTGCAGAGCTGCACCGAGAGATGGATGGGCCACTGACAAAAGGGGCAGGAGAATTAGTTCCAATGGAAATAATTTAAGAAAAGCTTTATTCAAGATGTCCACGAGTAGCAAGCTCTGGGCCTGTGTCTCACCTTCCTACAGACTGAACAATTGGATGAAATATTAGCACTGTCCACATGTTAACACTACAGGATATCATTCATCTTCCCCACCGGTGGGAAGCATTAGCTAGCATGGGCCTTTATGAAGCTTATTTCTATATTCCCATATGCCAATCACAGCTAAGAAACTGTCTGAGTTTGCAGTTTAGGAAAAGGGACTGTGAATGTGTGGAAGTAACCCTGAGGCTAATGGCCACCTCCCAGGCTTTCTTTAAAATACATAGCTGTGCATTACCTCAACTGTCATGAGAAATTGCAGCACGATGTTCCCTAAATCTTCAGTGGGTGAGCTGCAGTGGCAGAGCAGCTGAAAAAACTTGCTATGGTGAGTGTGAGCTTTGCAGGAGACTTATAACAAAGGCCGCTGCAGCTGAGCATGTGCTGAGGGAATGGGCTGGGGTGCTGGTTTGTTCATTAGGAGAGTCACCAGGACCATCTCTCAGGGGAAGGTTGGCTGCTGGAGCTGATCCACTGTTGTCCATATGGGTGAACACGGAGAGAACTGCTGATGGTAACAACCTGATTGTAGTATCTTGTGATGCAACCCTCATGTTAATAGAAAGGAATGCTTCTGTCAGATATTCCTCCTTCTAGCAGGAGACAGAACTGTTTATAGCAGAAAAGGAAGAGAATCTTTCCACTGTTACTCAAAATCTGAGACCTGGGAAAATCCCATTGTACAGTACTGTGATTTCAGCAAGAGGTTTTCCCTTATTGCAGGACCTTACCATATCAGCAAACCAATCCTTTTGCAACGGGCTGAAGTGGAATGGCTGATAGCAAAGATCTTCCAGCGCTCACCAAACACCAGGCAACCCAGCAGTGCAGACCCTATCAGTTCCCTGCGAGCTCTGGGAACATTAGCCAGCAATTCCTGGGCCACACTAAGTCAGCTTCCTCAGAAGCAGCACTTAAAGTATTGAAAAGCTGAGTGTAGGTTAAGAGCTACGGGCTGCCTGTCCTTGCCCTCATGCAACCTTCCTTAGAGATAAGAGCTGGCTCCTCTGAGTTTCCAATGCTTTATCCAGTTCCTGAAAGGAATGCTGTCTGAGCACATGCAAACACACACAGAGCAAAATGTAATTAACATAGCTTCATAAAGGCAGAAGCACATGGGAATTTTCCATTCGAAGGAGAAGCCTCTTGGACTGCAGCAGGAGCAAAACAGCAGTCAGTAAACTGAGTCAGAACACAAAACAGCCCTTGGAGCAGCAGCTCTGCAACGCTGCAGCTGGCTGGATGTTTTAAATATGCAGACTCCTTCCATCAATCTGTCCTCAAGTAACCAAGTCCTCGGGTTTCAGCTGAAACTGCCTGCTCATGAGGGACAGTTTGACTAATTCAGCAATGGATAAAAGGTTTTTACATGGTTTAAGTATTTATCCTTAATGCTGCCAGAGAGTGCTTTTTTAAAGGCCAGCCCTGGGAGGCAAGCTTCTTTAATATGAATCTTCCCTATCCAAGGAGAGCCTGCAGGATCAATGCTTGTAATACTCTTTCACAGAAATTAATGCCACTCTGTAAGGGCTTGTCTATATATGAGTTATCCCAGTGAGGCACTCTGCTTTGAATCTGCTCCCGACATCATTGCAGAATAAGTTTCACATATAGACAAGAGCTCTTTTCGTAAGAGCATCATATAATTAGGGGAACAATTACCTAGGCTTTAAAAGCTCATGGGTATTTTCTGACCATGTTCTGGTGCCCACTGGAGTCTACAGGAGGATTACATGAGCTTTAATGGTCATGGGTCAAGGCTGTGGGAACTGATGAAGGATAGAAGAAAGTGGAAAAGTCATTTCCCATAGTAAAATTAGAGCTCGATCCATACTGTGAGCTTTAGAGTGTAAGTAGTGCCTGGTCTCAGTGTTGCCATGGGTAGGGATGTGTGTGTTTGTCTCTACATAAAAAGAAAAAAACAAGGGAAGGGGAGCTGAACAAAGAGGAAAGTAAGGCATTTTTTTGGCATTTGAGCTTCCTGCAGTCTCATAATTTCAGTAGAATAAATAAACACACAGCAAAGAGAACGGGGAGGTTGTCATCCTTCGCTGAAGCACGAAGAATATTCGAGGCTTAGTGTGTAAAAGAATGAACTCGACTGTTGTTTTGATTAAGCTCCCATCAAAGCCTGATCCGTACGCAGATTATAGAACGTGTAACTGAGAGGAGTGCTATTTTACTGATGGAAATTACCATAAAACGATGATCAGTGTGAATACAGTAGTGAAATGGAAACCTAACCCAGCTCTGTGCCTCCCCAGGATGTGTGAGATTGTTTATATTTTAGAGAATTAAATTGTCTGCATTGGTTACCAGGGATGGGGAGGAATGCTGTTAAACACAGAATTGGGTCAAATTTGGCCATGTGAGCCGTGGCAGCCATCACATGGCTTGCAGAGGGTGTGATGTCATCAATCTGTGTGGCAGATGTCACAGGCAGGAGCATCATTAGTCTCTGCAGGGCTGCGTGATGCACGGTGACACCGCGGCTGAGAGGGGCGTGATTGATACCTGGTGCATGCAGCCATATGAAAAATCTGGTGTGCAAATAGCAGTTTTATAAATGCCTTTCTCATTCTATATGCAGACAGGATGCTGGAAGGAATCTAGGAGATTGAATTAAGCTTTTAACCCTCTAGGCTCTCCTGTCGTTTATTGTTAGGGAATTAATAGGAACGCAAGAATGCAGATGGCCTGCCTGTCAATTCCAAGAGGTGATTTTTCTGATCTTCATGGACATTTCCAGCATCTTTCATTAAACACTCATGTACCAATTTGTCATTTTAACTGGTCAGGAAAGAAACTCCCGTTGAACTCCTTACCTCAGGTGCTGCAAGTTAAATTCAGAAGCAGAAAGCCTTGCTCGGTTACATCTGCCAGACAGGCTTAGGGTTGATGAACAGCTTTCACCATCCGTTTAGGTGGGTAGAGGGATTCCAGTGGGATTAGAAGAGATTATTTAATAGGAATGAGAGAAGCATTATTTAGATACTTTCTGGGATCTGTTCTAGGATCTGGAGCAAGGAAACACTTGGAAACAGCAATGGCATTTTTATAGAGAGATGGGGAAAAAAAATAGAGGGAGGCAGGGTCTAACTCAGATCCTGCTTACATCTCATGTAAATGTATTTTCAGTTGGTGCTCAGTGTAATAGATACAAGTAGAACTGAGACCCTGTGGTACCCAAGGAGCAGACAGCATTTCTAAACGGCCCTTTAACAGCACAGTCCTTGCAGAATGGATGTGCAAATATCTCAAGCAAGTAATCTGACAACTTCTGGATCCACCAAGTCACGTTTCGATGGCTTTGAGTCCATGCAGAACAGATTTAGTGCCCACTGTTTTAATCCTAGAATGGAGAGAACCTTCCCACTGACTCCAACAGGCACGGATGGGGCTGAGCAGGTGTGGTGTTGCCAGCCGAGATGGTGAGATTGAATTCAAAATCTAAGCAACATTGAGTGAAAACTCATTGAATGAAGAAGGATGAGGGCTCCCAAGCTGGGGAAACCTCTATGTCTGCCTCTGAGGCCACGTTTTTGGGGTTTTATCCTTTTATCCTCCACATAGGCCTCTAGGACACCCTGTGGAGGCCACAGCAGGACGGAGAAGGATCATTCCTAAAACTGACTGAAAACACCATCACCCGTCAGGAAGCTGAGTGTTAAAATGCTCTGGGGGACTTTGTCCAAGTGTAATCACGAGGCAGAAAGCAAGCTGTCAGGTCCCTGGTGCTGTGGCATTCAGGGCTGAGGTTGGAGATGGAGCACAGCACAGAGTGATGCTGCAGAGGGCAGCAGGGATGGGCAGGAGTAGGGAAGGAGCTGGGATGCAGGCTGCAAGGTGAGGAACTGTGTCTCGAAGCATTACCATGCTGAGATTTTGCTTGGATGGAGTAGGCAACGAGGAACTTTGCAGTTCAGGCAGCACAAGGTGCCCAAACAGGGAGCAGAGCTGCTTGGTAAGCAGTACCGAAGCTCTGCCTGTGTTTCCTGAGGTGTTTAATCAGCCCGATGGTTCCCTTTCTCATAAGTCTGACCCCAGCGTGGTAAAATTCATCCTGACACTTCATTCAGGAGCTGCCGGTGTGAAAGTGTGAGAGCCTCATGTTCAGGTTGTCCCTGACATCAACGCAACCCTGGCACCGAGCTGGGAGAGCAAGGAGAAATTTGCTCAGTGGAAATGATCAGCCAGGCTGGGAAAAGAAAAAAGAAAACAAAAAGGAAAAAAAAAAAACGAAAAAAAACAAATAAAAAATGAAGCAGGTTGACTTCATTATGTGCTCATTAAGAAATCTGTAGTTGTAGTTTGTTGCTGTGTGTGTGAGCTCTGGCTGTCATAAACCCTGACAGATGGACAGACAGGCTGAATTATAGTGGTAGAGTATAGACTGGGCAGGATCGCCCATTAATGCTTATTGGAAATTGTCATCACTTCAAGCTGAATGGGCTCCAGATGTTGAAATCCTTGTAGGGAAATCTTGAAGGTGAAGGTTAGAGGCTTGTGATTGTGCCTGTGTTGTATGAGCTGCAGCCGTTCCCTGTGATTTATTGTGGCTTAAGTCAAGATTTGGTAGTAGGGGAAAAACCGAAGGGAGCAACACATGGGTGAGGGTGCCTGGTTCTGAGCTGATGAAGGAATTGCTCTGCTTTTATTACCTGCGTGTGAGAGAAACGTTAAGTGAATGGCTGTTGAAAGTTTCAATGACGAATTCAGTGTCTCCCTGTTGTGTGCTGTTACTGCGGGTGGAGTTTATGTCGCTGCCTTTGGGTTTCTGTGCCTTTTCACTTGTGTATTTCAAGAGCACTGGGATGCCACAGTTAAAGAAACGTGGAAGATAAACTGTACCAGCCAACCCCTCCTTCAAGACTGAGAACAAGACATTGAAGGCATTAAAACATTCAAGACATTTAACTTCTTGTGTTCAAAACCCATGCAGTGATGGGGATCTCACAGCCCCCTCTGGCACCGCATGGTGTTTCATCATCCTTACTGCTAGGAACTTTTCCCTAATGCCTAATCTCAATCTCACGTCCTGCAGTTTGAACTCATTAGCCCTTGTCCAATCCTCAGTGAACACAGGGAATGGTTTATTCCCTTCCTTTTTGTGGTGACTTTTAACGTTCTTGAAGATTGATAAATCTCTCCCCAGGTCCCCTCATTTACTGCTTTTGGTCTCTCATTTACTACTTTTGGTCTCTCATTTACTACTTTTGGTAGTACACTCATTTACTACTTTTGGTCTCTCCACGTAGGTCATGTTTTCTAGCCCTGAAGTTGTTCCTCTCCCTTTAGATTATTTACTTCTGCTGTCCAAAACTGGGCCAGCTGAGGAGGGTGAGGAAGTTTCTTTCTGTTTCTCAAGTCTGACATAAATAGATTCATTCCTCTCCCATTTTGGACCACTGGTGGTGCTACACCTGTTCCTGCAAAGCTGCTTCCTTGCCCACATCTGTGAGTTATTTTAAATTTGTCTTTATTGTCTTATTCTTTTCAGATTAAAGCTTTTCCTGAATTCAAACCCTGCCCTTTTGAATGGCTTGCAGCTCTGTCCCCCTTCTCTGTCTTGGAATCATCCGCACACACGTTCTGTTCCATTGCCTGAGTTACGAAGGAAAACATCAAATAGTGTTGAATTCAGGAGCGAGGGGGTCAGGGCAACACCGAGGACAAGTAGCACTTTGCAGGATGAAGCCTTCTGCTCTGATCACGTGCATATTTACAGATAGCACAGCTGCCACATCGCTGAACATAAACTTTGTTCTTGAAGGTGACGTCTCTGGCTTGCTGTGCGTGATGCACGTTTGCCTTCCTCCAGTGGAGCCACTGGGAATGGCTTCTCCCTGCACTACAAGTGGGCTGGTTGTTTTTTTTTTTGGCTTATCATGGTTCGTGAACTGCTCCCTGGGCTCGACCCACAATGGGGCCTGAGCCAGAGGAAGGGGCTGGAGCAGTGGCCTTAAAGAATGGCCCTTACTCATCAATAACTGCTCCCTGACAGGGCTGAAGGATACACAAAGTTGCTTGTCCGTTGAGCTGTCACTCCAGCTGAGGCACAATCCACAGTGGGGCCCTTGCTCGCTGGACTCTGCTGTCCAAAGAAACCCTTTCATTCACCTTTTGAATGTTTAAACCCCTATATTTCTCAGGGCCTGCATGTATGTGGGGTAGGACTTTGCTATTCACCCCTTGGGTCTTATCAAGCTGATCTGTGCTGCCGGAACATTGGCTCAGTTATGCAGGGGACTCGGAGCAGGTACAGCCTTGAGATCCTCAGTTCAGATAATGGACTGAAGCTGTTTCAGTTAGCAAAGCAATGCTGATTTACTCCAGCTGTAGAGCTGACCAGCAAGAATTCTGACCATCAGTTGTACCCACAGTTGTATTTAGGATATGTAAATGGGAGATGCCAAATTCCCTCCCTTTCTTCTTTTAAGCTGATCTTTTAGTGTTATTTTTCCTCCTGACTAACTTTATGCTGTGTAAATGAGAAGTAATTTCATGGAAAACTCTGATGAGCCTAAGCTACATCTCCTACAGGCTGTGTTTCATTAAGTCTGCATGTGCATGTTAAAAGAAGAAAGAAGTACAGCCATTCAAATGTATCAGAGTAATACCTAAGAATTCCAGTCAGAAACTGGTCTCTTAAGACAAGCACTGTAAAATACAGGAGGAACAAACCTCTCTGCCCATAGCGATTGCAGTGGGGACAGGTTCTGTCCCTGGGAAATTAAATGCCTTCTGTTACTGACTACAAAAGGGCAGATTCAACCTTAAGAAGCTTCAGGGAGTGGAAAGTAAGAATCAGTCCAAAAAAGGAAACAGGTATCTGTAATGATGTGACATATGATTACAGCAGAAAAACATAGAACAAGAAAGTGGACATCCAGTGAAGAACCATCCTCTTAATCTGAGGACTTCTTAAGTGCAGAAATGAAGTGCTTTCCTACTGCTCTTCATAGGCTTGCTTACATTGTGCGCTGTGGTGTGTGGTCAAATAACTGCCAAGACTGTGTTTTCCTCTTACATTCCTCACCGTGCCAAGCAGAGGATGACAAAATCCCTTTGGCGCCTCGTTCCTTGGGGCTGGATGGCTGGAGCCTGTGATCTGTTCCTTGGTGCACACAGGGAGCACGTCTATTGAGTCCCTGCACTTCTGCCATAATGACACATGGGCCAGGTCTTTGTCTGCCAGGATTAATACAGAGAGGTTAAAGGTCCTCAGAACCAGTGATGTTTAAAACTTCTCCATAAAGAGTTCCTTTCTTGGGTGTTTCTTGCCAGTAAATAAGGCTTGTGCTGTCTCTATAGAAAGCGCTCTATATTTTCTCTTTCTTGTCCCCCCTTTTTTTTTTTAAGTTTTTTAGTATATTGTATTAAACAGCCACCCCAGCTCAAAACAGGGCTTAAAGCAAGCAATGTTTGCTAACAAGAATCAAGCCAACCTGTGTCTCCTCAAAGGGAGGGATTCAGAGGAGGCTTGGCTCATGTCACCCCTTCACCTCTGAATTATTCCCAGACACATCACACGTTATCACATCTATAACTCCAAGGGGCTGAGGGGTTAAGTATCTTGTCACTCCAGCATACACACCTCACTTGCAAATCCCAGACTTTCTACCAAACATCCTCAGCAGGAGAAGGGGATCCCTGCTGGCAAGCCAAAGTGAAAGATGAGGGCTCTCTCAGCACCCCAGAATAGTCTCTGAATGCCAGCTGGTGTCGTCTATGGGGAAGAAGGAGCAGGAAAGCACTGAGCAGAGTGTCCAAGGAGCTGGAATCTACCCTACAGCTTCTATCACACGTGCAGAAGCGCTGAGCAATGTCTGAGTTGCAGAGCTGTGTGATAAATGGTCAGTGTTGTGCACATTTGACCACCTCACCTGCACACTCTGCTTGTTCATTTGATGACATCAAGGCAGCAAGTGCACTGACAGCATGGCCTTACCCTGCAGACCAACGCTGTCACATCATTCCCATCAGGATCTCAATGCTCGGAACACCCTTCCCACCTTTTTCCGCTCTTTCTGTTGTTGACCTCCTGGCTGGGATGTGCAATCAGTGGCAGATTTGCTGAGTTGAATGCAGGTAGGCTCTTCAGCCTTCATGTTTTCCATGCTCTTCTATGTGGACTTGGCCATCCTTGTGGGTCCCTTCCAACTCAGGATATTCTATGAGCTCTACTTTCTCATAGCCAGCTTACACACTGTTTTCACTCAAGAATACCTGTAATTTTTCTTATTAACCTGCACCCAGATCAATAGGAAGATGCTCATTAGCATTGACTGCTTGGGACTAACCCCTAAAACAAAAGCTTTCCACTGCTGTCTTGCTGTACTAACATTAGCTTCGTTTCCACAAAGCTTGAAGGCAAATGAGCTGAGAGGCAGGGGAGACCCTCAGCCCATGCCCAGGAGTATTGTAATGAGGAGAAGGAGAACTTCTGTTTGCAGATCTGTTACTCCTCCCCCCAGCCCCTTTTCCTTCTGCCCCAGACACAGCCTTGGCTGCTTTGCAGTTGTTCATAAACACCATCTACATCTGTCCCGAGCCACGAGATGTATTAATCAATTTGATGAGGATGTTAAAGCTTTCTCTTTACACCTAATTACGGACTGATTTATAGTGCTGGCCTTGTGTTTGATGGAGCTCTCCCCTTGGCAGTGATTTACACAGCATTGGCACCAACCTCTCCATCTCTCCAATACTCCGTCATATTCTCTGCGCCTCTTTCTGCCTCTCCCCCTTCTCCATCTCCCCCCTCCTCCCCACACCTCTCTGCTCTATGTTCCCTCATGAGAGCCTAATGACATGTTGACAGACTGGTGAAACATTGCTCCCTCTTCACTGCATCTGTCTCTGGCTCAGTGGATCCCCAGTGCTCTCTGACACATCCAGATGGAAGGCCTGGCAGGCAAGGCAGAGGCTCTGGCCATCGCCCCACTATAAGCTCTGCATCTCCACAGATTTCCCTCTGGAAGCAGTTGTTGCAGAGCTCTGGATTCCCCAGAGGACGTCTCCACACTGACAGGGATCTGTGGATCTCTCATACTGGTTCTCCTGGCTCCACCAAAAACTTCTGACAAAGTCATGAAATGCCTGTGATTCAGCCTTCTACCTGAGGACCCCCAAACTTCCATGCTGAGGGACAGGTTTTGTTTCCTTTCAGTACTGACGTGGAAACTGAATGATGCACTGAGGGATAACATTTCTGAAAGGTGGAACTGATGTTTTTGTCCTGTGATAGATACTAACTAAAGGTTCCACTCTTTAACTAGTTGTGAAAGTGGAAGTCCCTTCCCTTCCCTTCCCTTCCCTTCCCTTCCCTTCCCTTCCCTTCCCTTCCCTTCCCTTCCCT
>JAPSGF010000083.1:2035967-2067423 GCA_035772895.1 Perdix hodgsoniae
CCTGCCCCTTTCCTCACTCATGGCTACTGATACCAATGCAACTCCAGCCTCATCTCCTACCTTCTCTGTGCCTGGAAATTGCAAAACTCACTGGAAATTCCTGCAAATGACCCCAGGATGCCTACCTGAACTAAAGAGATGTGCATAAAATCTCCAGCAAATGAGATGCTGAGATGCTAGATGACACAGCCTGTATCCATCCTCTGCTTTACATCTGCACTCATCCCTCCCTGACTTGCACATTTCCCTTCGTGTAGCTGGCACCTTTGCACAGCAGGTGGTTGCTCCTCCAGCTGCCAGATGTGCTGAGGAAAGGCGATGTTTTGTGCGTGCAAAATCAGCTGCACGTTCACAATGCACAGATGTGTTCAGTCGTGTGTGCTGAAATGAGCACAACTGTATAGAAGGTGAAAACTGCCCTCATATTATCGCATTAGTAATCATGTAATGACAATAGAACTTCCAGACCCTTCTTGTGGGAGAAGTTGCTTGTGGGATGTTGTAGGCACGGCGCTCTTTTTGCTTTGCCAAGACAAAACTGGAGCCCATTTATGCTTTCCAGGGTTGTGTCATCAAAATTCGGCTCCCATCCAGACTGACGACTTTTAAAATCCAAACTTTAGATCTACACCAAAGATCCACTTCTCTGCTCGTAATACCAAAGCAGTCGAGAGTCCAAATGCAGGTAGCAGGATCCAAATACAGGATCTCATATGTGCCATTTTCACTGCAATTCGCGAATCCACGTCTGCCTTGAGGAGACCAAAGCTTGAGAAGATGCTCTTTGCATGCAGGTGTGCATATGTGCAAAACTATGCGGATGCTTCAGCCTGCAGATTGTGCACGTGTTCCACTGCACTCCACAAAATGCATATTAATGCTGCTGAAGCTGGAGCCCTGTCCAGAGAAGCAGATGCTTATCGATGGTGAAGCTGGCCACGCTGAACAGATGAAAAGACATCTCTGCTGCTGAGTGAATTCCATCAGACCAGGAGCAGCTGCTCGAAAGCTTCTGAAAGCAAAAATCCTCATGAATAAATATTAGGAGGGAGAAAATGAGGCTTCTGGAGAACAAAAGGAAGCAGAGGAAGTTGCTGAGAAATGCTGAGACCTTTCATCTCGGCAAAATATGCAATTAACAGAACACACACATCTCCCCCAGAAAGACCTTGCGTTTGTTCAGGGTAACTATAGGATCAGAGATAAGGTTTCTTTTGGTGAACAAGGAGGACTCATCATCTGCTATTCCTCTGTCTGTCAGCACAGGAGTGCATGGCATTTGTGATTTCACAAAGTTACTGAGTCAGCCTCCTGGAAACGCTCAGCAATCATTTGATCTAAAGGGAGGCTGCTGCGATTTCAGGTTCAGAAATGTTTGGCATTCCCTTGAAAGAAATGCTCGCATTTGAGGATGGCCATACCTTGGAGGAGCATTGCATTCCTCTGTGCATACATCGGCTCGAGGTACTGTAGCAAAAACTGGAGGAGGTGATCTCCAGTAGCCCAGTGCTCCAGTTTACACCTGTGTGATACAGATGTCAAATGCTGCCTGATCAGCATCCTGAACAGAGGGCTGTGACACTGCGAGGTGCAGTGCAATGGAGGACCTGCAGCCTCAGCATCTTTATGAGGTATCTGATGATCAGGTGAGGCAGAAGTGGCTTCATCTCTTCGGGGAAACAAAGGGTGGGCTTAAAAGCAGATGTGACTCACATGCTTTCTGTCCATGCAGCCATCTGTTAGGCCAGCTTTCACTCAGACTCAGAGATCTGCAGAGTATTTAGAAAGAGCTGACCTTAGACTGTCTGCTAATGGATTGAGCTGTGGGACAGTTGGCCTCATCTGTATCCAATTCCTTTGCGCTGCACGAACAAGAGAGTGGATGCATGCTAAGCTGAGGCTTTCCCCTTCCCGTGAGCTTTAGAGGTTTAGGCAGCTCCCCAGCATGACCCTGAGGATTTAAGCTACATCTAACAGGCACAAAGCTGTGCTGAGCTTGCAGCAAAACACAGAATGCACTTTGTACCTAAAAGCGAGGATCTTTTCATCCAATTACTTTCAAGCCCGTTGCTCGCTTATTAATTCTTACGTTCACACCAGTGCAAATTCTTGCACTTTCCACCAGCTCTGCCTGTTACTGTCAATAGCCAAGAAACAACCCAGCAGAGCCCCGTGGGAAGGCTGAAATACCAAGGTGTGAAGGCTGAAATACCAAGGTGTCAAGGCTGGATTTTCTCCCATTTGTTTCAGGACCCAGAACAGGATGCCTTGAAGAAGATGTAAAACCCACCAGCAGGCAGATGTTTCTCCTGCAGCCCCATCTTCACACTCTGCAGGTACACAAATTCACCGGAGTCTCTTGGCTCCAAACTTGCAGAAAGTGCTTCCAAATGTCTCTCTTTTCCTGTCCCCCTCCCTGTAGCTCATATTGCTACCAGGAGGTGACGTGTCACTGTCTGGCCGCTTGTTACAATGGCTGTGAGGAGTAGCCAGCTTCCTCCTTCATCATTTGATCCATTTGAAACACTTCTTGGTGGCAACCTGGAAATCTGTTTCTCTGCCTTGCACTGTTCTCACCCCTCAGAGCTATCAATTTATT
Organism: Perdix hodgsoniae; assembly: GCA_035772895.1. Lineage (NCBI taxonomy): Eukaryota > Metazoa > Chordata > Aves > Galliformes > Phasianidae > Perdix > Perdix hodgsoniae. The sequence goes on from JAPSGF010000083.1 coordinate 2,038,567, forward strand.
ACAGGGAAGAGGGGGAAAAAAAAGAGAGAGAGAGAAAAAAAAAAGATAACTACAGATGGCTCACAGCTGGAGGAAAAAACAGACACAAATTTCTGCTGGCTGCACTTTCAATTGAGCCCAGGATAATTCCCTCCTTCTGTTTCTTCTGGGTGAAGAGATGCAGTTCCTTCTTTTGCTGTACGCAGTAATAGCCAGGCTGACCTGTCGCAAGGACAGTAACAGATTGAAGCAATCAGAAAAGTCCAGGATGACTTTGCAAAATATAGCGATTTTTGCCTTTTTTGTTGTTGTTGTTTTTCTTTCTTTTTCTTTCAATTCTTTTTTATTCTTTCTCTTTTTTTCTTCTTCTTTTTTTTTTCCTCTTCTGTTTTTCCCTTCTCTCCTTTCTTATTTTCTTTCTCTCTCTCTTTTTCCCCTTCCCATTTTTGCACCCACAAGGAACAGGTGCAATTCAGTACCAACAGATCTCCACGTATTCTGAAGCAAGCTGTGCAATACATCCCTCTCTAAAGAGTGACAGCTGGATTCATTCCATCTCTCTGAAATACCTTCCATTCCTCTTTTGTGTCTGTCTCTTTTCTCCCCTCCCCTTTATTTTCCCATTTGATATGCATTTGTGGCTTCTGGTCAAAAAATAATCTGATGTAGAATGCTGTCTTTAAAAAAGAAAAAACAATTAACAGGTCCCAAAACACTGATATCTTCCACTAGACAAGGATCCAGATTTCTTGCATGTGGAATCCCTAACATTATCTCCTATAGTCTCTTGATGAGTCTGGTGCATCTGGACTCACTCACTTATCTGCTAGATATGAGGAGTTATCTGATTTACAAAATCTGGAGAAGGTACAAAGAAGAGCTATAAATTGATCAAAGGTATGGAGGGTCTTAGTAATGCTGATAGACCAAAGTGTTTAATCTCGTGCAGCCTGGAGAAACTGAGATTACAAGGTTGGATGTTGGCGAAGAAGAGGCTGTTCTTGCTCTCCCCGAAAGCAGAGCTGAGAGACAAGGGTAAGAATGTGTTCAAACAGAGCAGGAACGGAGAAATATGCAGCTGCTTTGAGAGGTTAAAGTGCTACTGACAAATATTTTTACTCAGAATGTAGGTTTGCTCATGTATTGTTTTCTGCCCCTGAAGAAGGTAGGAAATAACTTCGGTTATCCAGTGTGTGTCAGAGGGAATCCCTCATCTGTTTGCATCATACAGGCAGTAATAATACTGTAACCACAACAAGAAATGTGAGGAAACCTTTCTTTTGCCACTTGCTCTTGGGGCTGGGTGTCTCTGCATCCTCGTGGTTCTGGCTAAGCCCCTGCAGCAGTTTCTTCTTACCCAGAACCAATATATCATTCATATGACCTCTTCCATTCTTGGCCTTCCTGAGATGTCCAAAGTTGGCTTTTGACCACGTGCTTTGGGGACCATTCCTGATGGCTAGATTGAGGACATTCAACGGTTGGGAATAAGAATTGGTTTTCATTTGTATTAAACTGCTCTTGATGAGAAGAGTTCATGACCAGCTTTGGATCCCTTCCCATTTTCTCTCTTCTGGATCCTTTTTTTGGTAATGCCAAACCCTTCTGGTTACTCGTAGTTTTCAGTCTCTGTCTTTTCATGTTGGTTCTCTAACCTCGGTCAACTGCATTCAACTGGTTTTGTGTTAGGGTTAGGGTAGGGTTCACGTTCTCTGTCAGCTCAGCAATCCAAATCAAAAGGACTCAATCAAGCCATTTTCCTTTTCCTTTTCTTACATAAGATGCTCTCTTACAAAACGTTGGAGTGTTGTCCTTTTAAATGCTTTTAATATTCCTCACATTCACATTTTAGCAGCAAGCTGTGCTGGTGGTGAAGCCTAATGGATAGAGCACTGGGCTGGAACTCAGCAGATTTGGATATGTTTCCCAGGTAAGCTTGCCAGACAGTTACGAGTAACTTCACCTGCCCTTCCATTTGCAATTATAAAATCACAAAAATTCAGGTATCATGTCCAAAATTTACCAGAGAAAAGCGGAGTTTATCTTCTGATTGCATTTCATCTTTGTATAATTCAATACATACCAAGGAAGGTCGTTAAGTAATTGTTAATTTGTGAACAGTGACGCGTGAGAAAGGACTTTCCAATATATTCATGGTCTGGCAGGGAATATAAGCAAAATGTCATTAGAGAAGGTAGAGCAATGAGTAGTGTGGACACACCAGAGCTTTTTCTGTCTCTTTTTATAATGACATATTCCTATCCTGGCATGTCTGCAGCTGGTACAAGCTGGAGCGATTCTGTTTCCTTCAGCAGAGCTCTGATTATTTGCCCTGGCTCTGAGTCCAGCTCCAACAGCGAACTCTTGTTGCAGTGAGAGCAAGAGGAAAATCAGGTCCCCAGAGGAATTTTAACAGGCTGGTTCCTGCTCTGCGTGTCTCCGCGGAGTGATGCTGAGGCTCATATAGCAGGATCTCTTCTGACATTGAAGAGTCGGCTGCCATGATGTTCCCATACCTCATCCATTTCTAGACAGTAGGCAGAGCTCCTTCTGGCGTGGATTTTTTACCCTCTTTGTAAAGACTTCACCGTGATGGAAAACTAAAAACCCAAGCGAAACATATGGGATAATCAGCATTTAGAGAAAGCTGGTTTTCCTTTCTTAGCTGAAACGTAACATGCAATATAGCAAGAGAAAGGAATCAAATGCAATAGCCATCAATATTAAAAACAAAATCACAGGAGCACTTTTGCTGCTGGGGGAGAATCTAGTGCTATTCAAAAGGAAAGTTCTCTTTCCCAGCAGCCCGAGGATCTGCAATTCCTCAGCACAACTGAGATGGCTCTGTTGCTTTTGATTTGGTTTCCCTGTTGCTTTTGATTCGGTTTCCCTTTTCAGAAAGGAAAGGAGAAAAGGGCCAGGTTGGGTGGATCCAGGAAGGGTTAGAAGCACTGATCCACTAGGGTGCATCTGTGGGCTGGATGTCTGGAGGGTGCTGCTTTCAGATGCCAGCTATTAGGCTTTGGGGTTATTTCTACTGTAACTATAATTAGGAAGGGGGGCTCTTTGTTTATTTAGGCTGAGAGCTTTAAGATAAATGACAGCTTCGAAGATGCTTTTCAGCACTTCATAAATCAACTGCCAGCTGGCCAGTTTCACCTCTGAAATGTCTCCTGGTTTTTTTCTTTGCTTTTTTTCTTTTTTTTTTCTTTTTTCCCTCCCAACTTTGGGAAGATGGTCTCTCCAAAGGGAAAAAAAAAATCTTCCAGAGAAGTATATGTGCATTTAGGGTGGGGGGAGGAAGGGGAAATGACTTCACCCTTGAAAGGCTAGAGGTGTTTGAAATCCTAGCTCGGTGAGTCACTGCCATTTCTGGATTCAAACCATCAGGAGGAATCCTCATTGCAGATTTACAAAGGGCACAGATACCCTGCAGACCGACTGACACATCCTCAGACATTTTCCTGATTTCATTTAGTGCCTCTTATTTGCCGTCTCACTCAGCACACCCAGAGATTTACTGGTGTTCTTTTTCCTTAGCAGGGTTGCTTTGATTCCTGCACAGCTCACGGGATTTTTTGGGGGGCCAAGGACTCAACATTCCCTTTCTCCAGGGTGAAGCAAGATTCCTGCCGAGAGATTGTTGACAGCCATGCAGTCTCAATGGACAGAGGCGAACAGCATTTGAACATACACACTTAACAAAGGCTGTGGGCTGTTCTCCAACCTCTTGCCAAGCCTGCAGTCACATTTTGTCTGTAAAAGGGTATGAGGCCTTTGGGTTCTAGGAAGAATACTGAGGTGGTTGAATGTTAAGATCCCGGATTATAGGTCTGTGCAATCTAAAGAAGTGGAGCTGTTTTCTATTTTGGGACTGAATTTGAGACTGTGGACTAAACGTTGTTCTTACAGCAGAGGATGACAACGTAGCCAATCTAATCCTGCTTCACATGGGCATCTGAGCATGGAACTGAAACATGGATTCTGTCCCAGTGGGTGACACACACTCAGACCATCGGAGGGACACAACAACCCAGGCACTGCTTCCATCTTTTGGAGCACTGGATGGAGTAGTAGCCATTGGAGCAGGATGGAGGGTGGTTTTGCATATAGTAATTGCAGAAGGCAATCTGAATGGAGTCCTGCCTTAAAAACCTGCTTCCAATGGTCCCTTCCATCACCACCGCAGTGATGGCACACGTGCAGGTTGCAGCAAATGCCAAAAATCATACAGCAGTCAACATTTGGCAGCTGCCTGGTAAAATCAAGGTCTGGGGTGGGAGATCACCTATGGGTGTGTGCTACGTGATCAGGTAATGGGACTGTTGGCAGCGGCATTAGCGGTGTAATCCCATTCCATCATCTCCAAATAATGAGGGGGGAACACCAAAAGAGTGTGGGAAGGATCCCAGTTTATTCCAAAAGACATTTTGGATGAAAGCAAGGAGGAAGAACAAGCAATCATCTGCCTGTGGCAATCCCTGCTTAATTAGACTGCAGATTTCTTTCTAGATGGGTGGTAAACCTGCTATGGGTTAGGAACATGTTTGCCCTGTTTCAAGAGCTTTTCCTAGGCTTGGCTCCAAATAGAGGAGCCACGAAATCTGGCTGCACACCAACACAAACTCAATAGAGACAAAAGGAAGAGACAAAATGAGTAGGAAATCACGTAAAGCAGAGATAAAGGACTAACACATAGGTTCTAGGCAGATCTTTGGAGGTTATAAAACTATGTGAATCTTAGGCGTGTGCCACGATATTGCTGAGAAAGCTGCTCTTCAATTAGCTCGATTCTGAGCTCGTGAAAGCTGGCCCAGCCCCACTAACCTCAAAGAAAAATGGGGAGACATTTCATTTCCAATAAGAAGTGGAAAGACTGAAGTGTTTAACAAAGGGGCCTAGAGAGCTCCAAGCACTGGACAGTCTCCACCTGGTTGCATTAAACCGCTGGCTACATTTTTCAAAATCCACCCGTGCTTTAATCTCTGCTCCATTTCACATTTCCTTGTGATGTCGTCCAAATAAATGCCCTCATTGGCAATATGCTGAACAGTCACCACAAAGCTTAACAGGACCTTGATGTGGCTTTTAAAAAACCCCAACCCCTTAACTGCTGAGGCTCACGCATTTTTTCCCCCCAGCAGATGTTATGGGGGGGGGGGGGGGGGGACCTGAAGCTTTGCAAACATTTGCAGACGTGGATAACATTCATTCTGATGGTCTGATTCTCATTTATATGAAACTCTCTTTACAATTCTCTAGGCTGGGAAAAGAAAAAGAAAAGAAGAAAAAAACCAGCCTCTGCAATGTGTGTGAAAACAGGGAGTTGAGCAGAAATGAAAATCAGACCTCTATTCTCCCCAGCCAGATGAGGATTGTAAATATAGTTAACTTGGCTTTCCTGACTGTAGTCCAAACCCCCTGATCTTAACTTATCTCTGTTAGTCTGTTACAAATGTCAAATTCTTTCTGGTCATCCTGATAGCTGATGTGTACTGCTAACAGCATCTAGAAGCTGTTTCTCCTGAGTCAGGACCTCATAGCACAGAAAAGCCAAAAGCTGTTTAGTCCAGGCTGGTTCCTATTTTGCAAGGTGATGCAACCTCGTCATCCAAAGGCTACGTTTGGGAATTTCTTCCTCCCCGTTGATCTGCACTGAAACAGCAGCAATGACAGCAGCAGCTTCAAGCCCTGAGCCTCAGGGAGCAGGACAACATGGTACAGTATAGGATAAGTGATATTTTTAACCCTATCTCATCTTTCCATGTGTGGAGGCAGCGACCCAAGCTCAGGATGACAGTCTGTGTGCAGACAAAGGGAATCCATCCTGTCCTGGCTGAACATCTGATTTTATATTCTTTCAGTCAGCTGATGGTAAGGATTTCACTGTCTGGATCACGTTGGTCACCGTTTGGTTGACTGGTCTAGATGTAAGATCAGGGTTTGGAACAAAACCAGTCTGAGGACATCCATATAGACTCCATTTTGTGTCATATAGTGGGCAAGGAGGGTGCAAGAAGAAACACTTCTTTTTCAAGACCTTCACTTGGCAGTGGACACTGCATGTGCACCCAAGCTTTTAAAGGCATTAAACACTTGCAAGGGAATGGGTGCAGAGCTCCCTTAGAGCACGCGGCTACATTTGGTGGAAGAAAACCTTTCAATCTTTACTTTTCGGCTCCAAAAAACACCCTAGGGAGTGAATTGCCTGATTTCTGACTTTTGGAAGAGGAAGGCAAGGGGAATGTGTTTTCACAAGCTTTGAGGCATTTCCTCTTCTGGTGATACCAAAGCTGGGTACAACAGAAGTGGTGACAGTTTATCTGGAGATGCTGCTGTGTTCATTAAGAGGAGTTGTTGCTGTTTATCTGCGTCTTGTCTGCAAAATCAGGTGCTCAGAAAACAAATTGTCAGTGTTGTCAGCATGCTGTCATGGTGGTGTGGAAAGGGGAAGGTGTTCAGAGGTGCTCACCCAAACCCTCAAGCTGGCCATTCCTGGGAGACGCTGCTCCTCCTTAAAAAGCTTTGGTGTTACAAGGAAAACCATCCCGAATCTGAGAGAAAACCTCACTTTTCACCCATCACTCCTTCCACTGAAAATTCAGATAACATTTAGAGCTTTATAGCAACTTTAAAAATATTATCTAAGGCCAAGTAGTGACTCCACATGGGGAGGAATATGATTGCTACTACAGCTGAAGCATCACAGGTGTGGTAGATGTCTGCCTCTGAGCTGATGGTTTATGCTTTCCTTTATAATAACTCAAGGGAAACAGGCACTTGAAGGTGCAGCTCATCTCCTCCTAAGCCAGACTTTAGCTTAACTCTGCATGCCAAGTGCCTGTTTCTCTCCACCAGTTATAAAAGGAATCCAGATAACTGACTTGGCTGAAAACACACCCATTGCAAGCATCTAAATCTGGGAGGGATGAGTCCCCCTGGTGAAATCTGCAGGTCAGTTTGCTATTGCTGCCTGTTCTTATGTAAAAGCCATCCAGCTATGGTTATGGGAGGTAGCAATTTAAAATCCTAAACCAGTATATGATCGCCCTGTTGCTTTCTCCTCTTTAGCTGTGCCACAGGGGAACCAAGCAGGCACTAAAGGTACAGCAGCAGGCATGCCAAAGAGCCCCATGGCTAAATGTTTGTGGGTTGGTTTGGTTTTTTTGCTTGGAAATGATGATTTTGACTTGGAGAAATGAGCTTGCACGAATGAGAAGATTTCAGCTCTACTAAACTCCATCTCTCTAGCTGTCAAAATACTTCGCCCCTTGCTTGTGGCCGTGCAAGAGCACTGTGCAGCCCTTCAGCCACAGCAGCCACTTTGGTGTCTCTCGTTTTCTCTGCAGCTGAACCTGCTGCACTTTGTGCCTGGGCAGTCCTCTCCCAGCCCCAAATCTGCCTTGGAGGAATGACCTTTACCTACAGCACTCTTTGCTGTGCCTAAACCCAAATCTGGCAGCTATCAGCAATCCTACCTCACACCGGTAACACTTCTGATCCAGCCCTTCTTCTTTCCACCTCTTAACCCTAAAAAATAAACCCTATTCTGCCCCTTCACGTAACCAAAGCCCAGTAGGCTGTGCTCAACTGTTCCATGCATCTCAAAGTGACCCAGCAGCTGGCTGAAACAGTCCCATTCATCTTTAGGAACAAGATGAGCCTGCATTTTTGGGGATAGGAAGGTGGCCATGTTTGTTATCCTACTGACACAGCTCCTTTTTTTCCCCAATCTAAGCAGTCTGGGCTCGCTTTCCTCATTTGCCATTTCTCTCTGAAGCACTGCAAGCTGACACAGTATATTAGTTACTCCCAGATTTCAAAGCCTCAGCCGGCTTCTCAACAGCCGGCAGCGCTGGTTGAGAAAAGAGAGATCAATATGATGGGAGCAGCAGGCATCTGTGATTTCAAATGGTCTCTTTGAAAGTCACGGGGCTGAGTTCTCTGTTGCCTTGTCCTTCCTGTGTGACCTGAGTGATCAGTGTTTTCCTGCCAGTGAATGAGCATTGCACAGGCAAAAATGCTGTCGGGGAGGAAAAGTCAGCTGAGGGCTGAGTAGTGAGACGATGCATCTGTTCATTATGGCTAAAAAGATGGCACGTCCCTAACAGAATTTGCAGCATCATCCAACTGGAGCTCCATTAGACCAATGTTTCCCCTGGTTTGAGGCTCCCACCAGCTGCTGTAGGGAAGGTGCAGGAGACCTCCATAGATGCAATCATCAAATCACCTGCCCACAAGGAAGCTTTCTCCCTGCTACTTATTAGTTAGGAGTTAGCTTATGCATATGCATGAAGGCTTGTAAAGCTTGACAAAACTCTGAACATTTTCTTTCCCTTTCCTTCCTTTTCTGCATTTTCAAATATGTATGGTATTTCTTACTTGGATGCTCCTAACAGCAATTGCTTTAAATGTCTGTATCAAAAGTTGACCTGTATGCTTGTATGCTTAGCCATCTGCTTTTAACACCCCTGAAAAAGCAGAGGATGCCTCCCATCATGTTTACACCAGGATTTAAATCAGGCTTAAGATATGAACAATTCTGCATCACTCTCTCTGGCCTTTCTGCTCTACTAGGATGGGGGGGGGGGGGGGGGGGGGAATCACCCTATTTAATATCTGTTGGTCCCTCAAAACACAAGAACCACTTGACCCTTTTGCATAAACTCCTGTTAGCCCCTGCCAGCTGGATCCCATGTCCTGCAGCACTCTGGACACTGGGGGGTATCAAGCAAAGCACAGATCATCTGCTGGGCAGCCACTCACCCAGCAGAGAGCAGAGCCTGCTTATCAGGATGCTGCACCTCCAGACACCGCCAGCACAATGACAGCAGGACCTGCCTGTGAAACGAGGCCAAGATAAATGATGTATTGCCCTCATCCCTAACAGTGTGGCCCAGACAGAAACCAGGTGGAGGAGAGGGAGCCTGCACCTTCTGTAAACAATCCCCTGTCTCAGCTGAAACAGCTTCAGGCAGAGATGCTGGATTAAGAAAGTGATTCTTAGCCTGGACAGAAAGTTAAAGGGCAGGGGTGATAATGCACTGCTGGCCAAAGGTGGCTGGGGGAACTTAGCCATTACTCAGCAATGGTTCATTTGGCCTGGCAGAAGAACATCTGATATCTAAACAGTCCTGGTCATCCTGAAACACTCAGAAAACTCTACACTAAATATTTGATGCTCTTGTTTGATAGTGTTTATTTTGCTTTCTCCCCACCTGTGTGAGGCTAATATGCTGTGAGTGGGGAAAACATGGGGTAGCACATACCAGAGATAAAACACTAATATGTGATCTTTTTTTTCTGAAACAGTGATTTATGAGACGTGTCACGAAGCTGACTGTGAACTAAAAAACAGGGAATTAAGCAGGGAGATCACTTTTGCATTGCTCTAAATGACATCAGCAACATGCAACCCCCCCAGATCTTCTCTGCTCTGCCTTTGTAAGAAGACTGGGCGAATTCTGACACACTCAGAATGGTGTGGAGCAGGACCAGGATTTGTCTGCTTTGTCTGGGTTTTGCACTTACGTGTGGATGGAAAGGAAGGAGGAAAAAGTAGATGTAAGTCAGCCTCGTTTTCCTTCTATCCGAGTCTGTTCCATACCCTGTGGTGAGTTAAAACAGCTTTGATGCCATCATAGTTTCTGTGTTGCCCACTCAAGGCTGTGCTCTCTCCTCTTGCAAGTCTGCCTTTGACCAGGTGACATCAATGTACACCAAGAATCAGGGCAGCCCAGTTTCCAAGCAGAGAGCACTGCCTGTTTTGTAGTGATACTCGTGTAAGCTGGTTGGCCAAGAAACTTTTTACAGTCGTCAGAGATCTGCTCAGCACCATCAGGGAAATCTAGGGACTAATTCAGCTGCCCAGACCTGGCCCTCTCTGCTGGTGCTTGGGCTCTGCTCTCAGTTCCAGCCATTAGGAAGGAAGGCAGCCCAGACTGAGATGACTTGAAAAGGCACTCCAAGACCCTCCAAGGCCTACCCAGCACCAAAGCCAAAGCTTTCACTTTTGTTCCCTTCTACAATGCAAGCCCACCCCTTCCAGTTTTTAACATCCAAGCATTTCCTACGTAGGAGAAGGAAATAATGCGTGAGCTGGTTCCTTTTCTTACCTCGTTTGAATGTATGCTTTAGCTTCCTTTGCTTTCATTTGCCTATTTGGATGGGAAGTCTTGGCTTTGAGACAGATGTGTTTCCTTTCCAGATAGAAAGAACCATGGTCTTTGAGCTAAGATTGGACACTGCATAGTGGTTGCTTCTGAAAACAAGAAATCCTGGGTTTTCTCTCCGATTTTGTCCCCGTGAAGGAAAAAGAAAGCCACATTCATGTCTTTTGTCTCCGTTTCCTCATTTGTTACAGACACAGTGAAACCTCTGGCACAGAGGTTGCTCTGTTAAACTCTGGCCCAGTAGTTTCACCTTCTCGGATGCGTGTTTCAAAACGCTTTCGTAAAAGGAAGAGCTGCTTGTCGCTTTCTAACAAAAAGTAAATAATAGGGGTGGTCACAGAGCTGGTTCTATGGCTCTTGATCTGAGATAAATCCTTTTTTTTTTTATCTTCTGGGTTATTAGAAGCACACCTTTCCTTGTGAAAGTTCAGGTGAAATTGGGATAAAAGCTGGAAAGGATGTGGGCTATAAGTATGTTTAAAATGTTATCTGTTCTTTCTCAAACATGTCTTTCCAGCTCAGGTATTTACATGCTGATAACCTTTTGGTCCCAGCGGTGCTAGAGACTTCATGCCTTGTATTTCAAGACCGATAAGAAATTGAAAGATGTGGAGACTCCAAGAAACACTATGAAAAACAATCCTCCTCCTATTCCCCGAGTGCCTTTGGTTCTTGTGCTACTCAAAACGTGGCATTTCTGGAAATTATTTACTCTAGGAAATCTTTTGCCCCAAAGAACATAGGAAGGAGACATAACTTGGAGGGCTGAGGGAGGAGATACGTACTTCTTTTGTTATTCAAAGGTTTGGCCTTTGTTCTTCCTTTGATCTGCCACTCTCATAGATTCCTTCCTATCAGCAGATCAAGGGGAATTTTTATCTCGCTGGGAGCCTTTGCATGCGTGCTGTTATTTCTGATTAAACTCCTTCTGCAGTAATATCAGGAGAAGTTTTGCGACCATCTCTGTCTGTTTTTTTCAGGCAGAAGGAAAAACTCCGTATTTTTGATGTTTGAAATAAGTTAGTGAGCAAATGGTGCTGGAATGCATTTGCTCCCCTTTTGTGGAGTAAGATGGTCACGCCATAGGAGAAGATTGAGCCAAAAAAATAGAAATCCAGCAGTATTGGACATATCTGAGAGCAGCAGAGCAGGGGAAGCTCTTGGTGTTGTTTGACTTTGGCCTGAACCAGCAGCTATTGAGAATAAACTTTCTCTGATAATACACAAAATGAGTTCAGCAGATCTGATGGGAAGCAGAAATGTGGTTTTGCAGTTAAATAAAACAAGTAAATAAATAAATGGAGTTAAAAGCCACATTACCACAAACTGGACATTAAATGATTTACCATAGCTGGATTCTCATTCTTTAGGACCTGGAAGGGAAGGAACCTTGGCGAGGTAAAACTTCCCCTTCCCAAACTTGTTAATACCCACAAGGACTCATTCTCCCAGGCCCACCACCTTTCATAATCTCTTCCTTCCTTTAATGTAAAAGGAGGAAACCACCATTTGATACACAGCTCTGAATTTACTGGCAGAAACGTTGTCAGTTTCAGCTCAGTGCTGTTGACCTCTGACCACTGCATTAAGTTTTTATGTTCAAGTAGCTGGTACAAGCCTGGTTTTATGAACTGAGTTTCCAGCTTCTATGCAGGACTTCAGAGGGAACAAAGTAAACTGTTAAGCTGTTGAAATGATGCTGACACTGCCTTGAATTACTCTGATCTTGCAGAGAGAGTGGCCAAAAGGCCCTTGGATGCTGAGCAGATATTATTCATGCATCCAATACATGAGCTGAGTGACAAGTATCCTCATCTCACACTTCCATGAAGGTTTCTCCTAACTGATGACCACTGGAGGCAGTTCATATAATGTGTTTCATCTGGAATACAGTCCAACACGGCGGGGCACTGAGGCCTTGGCACAGTTAAGCAAGCTACATGAGGTTCCAATCATACTTTCCATAGCCAAAGACTGCAATTGATTTATGTCCAATGCTGACGATGACAGAAAAGTGCAGTACAGTTAAAATGGCACTCTTGGTATATTTCATGTGTGACTAGACAAAGCTCAACACAGCGGGTCAAAGGCATTGCAAAAGCACGGGTCCTTAACAAATACCCTCTGCTGCTTCAAACTCAAAGGTTGCAGAGGGTATCACCTTTACAAGGCCTGCAAACTGCAAATCCCTGCCCTCGTGCTCTGTTCTCTCCAGTCTCAGCCAGGTGACCTCAGACTGCCTTCATTCAAACTGCTCAGAGGGACTTCATTCCAGCTGCTCTCAGGGAGTGCTCATTCTGCATGTAAAACTCAGTGCACGTGCTTCTAGAACTGGGATGCTACCAGACAGCTTGGACTGGTCAGACTGATCTGTCCTCAGAAAGCTGAACACGGGTTTGGTCCTGCACACCTGCATAGTGCCAGCTCCCTTCCCACCCGTCCCTGCTGCTGGACTTAGAAGCTGTTTCACACATCCCAGCTGACCGTGATGGCTCTGACATCTTTGACTATAAGCTGCATGAAGCAGAAAGCATCTCTGCCACACAGTACCTGGCAGAGCAAGAGTTTCACTCTCCTGGGAAATCGTATGGATAGTACAAAGCTTTATATCAGGCTTTCCCTGCCTTCTTCCCCTTATTATCCTTCGGGAGGGTGGGGGGTGTAGCAGAGATTTTGAGTTCAGGCTGTATTGTTTGTGTTGTTTTGAGTGTTGGGTTTGGATTTTGTACTTGGAGCAGCAGAAGCAATATTAAAGGCACGAGGAGCGCCTGCTGCTTCTCACAGCACTATCAATTTCCTCTTCAGTGCAGAGGAGAGGCAGGGTGTGGGTCAAGGAAAGAAAGATTTACCTTCCTTGATAGGCACAGCCTTGACAACGCAGTTGTTTCCGCGCTGAATTTGCAACAAGCCTTTCAAAAAGGCTCCCCTCGAAGACTTTATAACTTCGTGGGCAACCACCCTCCGTAATCAAGTCTTACAGCATAGCTCAGTGCTTCATAAAATCGACATAAATCAGAAGAGGGGCATATTAAAATAATTTGTATCAGTAGGGACTGATTTAAAGCCCGGCTCCTCATCCATCAGCGAGTTGCTTTCGTTTGTGAGCATATTGCTACAAACTGCAGGAGAAGCTCTGCCAAGTCCATTAATAACAGAAAGAAGAGAACCTTCATAGGGAAAACGGACAACGGGAAATCGGGGAATGATTCCAACAAGCTGCTTTTTCTTTAGAGATTTCCTCCAAAAATATTCATAGGAGACAAAGGCAGCCATGGCATTTTTATTGGGGAATAATTCAGGACAATATTTAATGCGTGGAGGTGACATTTTTTAAGGCCATCTGGCTCGCATAGGGATGATGTATTAATGGGTGGGGAGGCTTGAAAGCAAGACTTGAGATGGCAGTGAAGCCACCGGTGTCACTGGGATCCACCCTTTGGATACGGGAGGAGCAGAGGGGCAGGGAGGACTTGGCATCCCTTCCCTCCCATCGCTGCAGCTTCCCTGGGTTCAGAGCACTGCTCTGAAGCATCGACCCGTCTGATGTTTGGTGTTGGATCAGAGCAGCCCGCATTGAAATGCGAGCACCTTCGGGACGCGCTGCCGTTGGATGGAGCCGCATTTTCTGCCAATGGGCGTTTAAAGCTGAACCATCGAACCCTCACAGAGCGAATACAATTAAAGCCTCGTTAAGGAAGCATTTTCCTCGCATCGCTTTCGGTAATAAACGAGTTAGGCTCAGCGTTTCCGCGCTGTGTGAAGCGCACGGTAAATCCGTGCCTGTTTAGCACTCTCATTGAAGCAAAAGGGAATCGAATCCGGACCCACATCTCAGCTCTTTTCCCAGTGCCAACATTTCCACGTGTGTCACTTTCTGATAACCGACACAGAGAAATACTTCGTAGTAATAACCCCAAAAATTTACATACGTTATTTCCTCCCTCACTCCGAGACGTATTAATAATATAACTGAGTTTAAAAGCCACTTTTGTTGTTGTTTGAGGGAAAGCCTCCCTTAAATCACAGCAATCATTTGGGAAAGGGGAAATCTCGGGGGGGGGGGGGGGGGGGGGGGGATATTTTAGTTCGACAAGAACTTGGACTACTTGAACGCAGAGAGACTTCGTTTTTAGACCCAAACCAGCTTGGTTTTGCCGTCTTTTCGCACTGCCAGCTTTTCTCTTTGAAAGCAGAGGTGCGTTGTTTTCTTTCTGAGGACACCCCCACCCCCCCCCCCCCCGTTTTCCTCCGTTCTCCATCCCACCGCGATAACCCCCAGGATTTCATAGCCGTTCACAAATCCGTTCAATCTCACCGGGATTAACTTTACAGTCACTTCAATTAACGCTTTCTCGCATCCGATCCGAAGTGACGCCCCACAGCCATCGGTCGGGTGCGAAAGGGCTGAAAACTCCCAATAGAGACCTCAAATCCTCTTTATACAAGGGCTCAAATACTCCGCAGGGCTTCAGATCCTCAAGCAGAGGCTGTTGCCTGCCGGGTAAAAACTGGTTAAGAAAGAACACAATTTGGTGTGCTTTCTTTCCCCAGTTCTCAGTTTTTGCTCCCTCTCTCTAAGTCCCTGTGGGATGAGCACGCAGCACCTGAGCGTTCCGAGTGAAGCATCCATGCAGGCGAAGTTAGAAGTAATCATTCCATCGATGCTAGAAACAACAGCTCCTAAAAAGGTGCCATGGGAGAATGTGGTTCCAGCATATATTAGGATACGAGGCGGCAATAAAGACCAGTCGGGAAGGTTTCTGCCTCTCTCATGTTCCCATTAAGACAGAATCTGTGATGAGACCGAGGGAAGAGCGGCCATCTGGAGGGACATCTCAGAGCTGCTGCCCCTGTCCAGGTGTGTGATAAAAGCGGGGAAACCCTTTTTTGGGCACCCACTGTTCCCTCGGTCATATCACGGGGTCGACCCTGAGCTGCTCCTGGTGTCCATTGAGTCTTTATTTCCTTTGGAGCCACATTGGATTTACCTTCTGGTTCTGTCTTAATGGGGACGTAGAGTTGGCGTTCTGTAGATATTCTCTATTTCCTTCCTATTTTGCATCAAATTTCGATTTGCTTTTGTGATGAAAAGCTTTCCAAAAAGTACTTTTTGTTGTTGCTGAGGCAGCTTTCAGCTTGTTACCTAAAACCAATCGCCATCCCATGGCTTCGGACAGAAACAAATCAGCTTTAATCTCGTTCATTTCAGTGTTTAATCTCTTGCCACCGGGTTCACTTACCCATATATGAATATAACTTTATACAATACACGTGATTTAAATGCAAACAATATGTTAATTTGCAATATACAGAGTGCCTATACATACATACACACCCTACATATTCATACCCATGCAGACACACACCTCGTTTTCCCTCCCCGTTGCAGTTATTACTGCTGTTCTACCTTCCCTGTCACACAGCCCCCTGGGCAGAGTAAACGTCCATGAACTCTGCACCCTCCCCGAAGGGTTGACCTGTGCTCCTTGCACTGAAAAGCAGCTCCTGCCTTTCTTGGTGTGTCCTCCTTGGCCCGATGCTTTTTCTTTTTTAACCCCAAATAATTTTTCAAAGCAGCCTCCTGGCCGGGAGTGCTGAGTGTTGCCTTCATGAGGGTTGGCTGGGACACAGAGACCGAGGCTTGACCCCATCTCTGGTCCTCGGGCCAAGCTGAGCCCATCTTTGGGTGAATTCATTTCAGGCTGAACTTTGTGTGAACCTGAGCCCGAGGGGAAGGGAACCCGACAGAGCAGGGCTGACAGAGGCAAGTTCTGAGCAAACCCATCAGCCTGAGTAAATATTGAACAAATCCTTGTGAAGGCTGGGATTGAAATGGAGCTGTCAGACCAGTGTAAACTGAAAGGATAGGTGAGCCCTCTGAAGAGCGAGGAAACATTTTGTACGCTCACTTCTGCGATTGTTCCTTCCACCCCAACCCTTTGCCCCAGACCTCATTTCACCTGCCTAAGAGGCTAATGCAACCCTGGGGCTGCTCGGCGCTGAAATGCCTGTGTTGGTGGAAGAGAATAGGCGGGGGGTGGGGGGGGTGGGAGGGGGGGCATAGGGGAATGAAAGAAGGAAGGGGATCGCGCCGTCGAGTGTTCCTTTCAGTGTAATGAGCAGGGAGGGGTGGGAGGTGGGTTTACAGCTGATATCCGCCACGAAATAACAGGACGGAGGTGCCCCGACTTCAACCCAGGTGACCTGTGCAACCTCAGCCCTCCAAACCAAATACGCTGTCCGTTGGTTATAAATGCAAACGAATGAGGCCATCTGTAAACATGCAGAACCCGGAGAATCGGACGTGTGCCCGTCTCCTCGGGTGCTGCAGGGCTGGGGGCTGGGGGTCACCCCGGTGGGGGCTGGAGGAGCTGCACTCACCCATCGCTCCCTGCAGCTCTTCTGCCCGATCCTCCGTACGTGGCAGTGACACCTAAAAACGTGCTCGCCTCACAAGCATTGAGAAAACCTATCAGGCATGAAAATCCCTTCTGCTTTGCCTTCGGCGATCTTAGGGGTGTAAGCAGGTGTGTGGATACCTCGCTGCCCTGGTGCTGCTTGCAGAAGTTGGATCAAAGTCGGTCCCCCTCTGGTTTTGTTGAGATCCAGAGTGGGGGAGGCTCCCGTACTTATTTTTATGCTCGAAACAAGTTTGTAAAAATCCGGAAGGCTTCGAGCCCTGTTGTCCCTCACTTCAAGGCATGAAAGGCTTTTAGGGGTCGGCAATAGCTCAGCCCAGTCAGAACCCACCGAGGGAAGGTTTGTTCCCGGACAGACCCCAGGGAAAGCTTCACACCTTAAGTGCGAAGAGGCTTTGGAAACAGACTTAATAGCAGCTAGCAAAGAGGAGTTGAAAGTAAGGAAGTCTTCGGGGTATTATTGTTGTTATTATTATTATTATTTTAATAGAATGTCCTCTTCTGAGTTCAAAAGGGCCTCGCGTTGTGAGAACAAATGCTCTAAGAGAAACATTTCGCACCAAGGGGTAAAGGAACAGATGGCCCCGGGTATCCGCCGCGGTCACCGGGTTTGCCCCTCGGGTCTGGGAGCAGAGAGAGGGGCAATCCGCGTCCCTTCTCTGTCCCCTCCTCCCGCAGGGGGACGACAGCTCCAACACAGAGACTGCCGTAAATAATTTACAAGGTTACTCCGCTTTAACTGGGGTTTTCCCCTTTCCTTTGGGATATTAAAAGCATTAATCTCCATTAAGACACTGCTTTGTTTGGATGCGCATTGGGGGATTTGGCTAATTTTCCTGCCACGGACCCACGGAAGATACAGACACACGTGGAGATATGAGAACAGCCACAGTCGTTGTGTATCAATTATATGCATGGAACTCAGATTCGCGATAAAATCAAGCTGCTGTGACAGGGCTGA
Organism: Perdix hodgsoniae; assembly: GCA_035772895.1. Lineage (NCBI taxonomy): Eukaryota > Metazoa > Chordata > Aves > Galliformes > Phasianidae > Perdix > Perdix hodgsoniae. The sequence goes on from JAPSGF010000083.1 coordinate 2,056,098, forward strand.
ATATCGACTGGGAATTCCACACGCAGAGCAGGGGATGCTTGGGGGTACCTCTGCCTTTGTAGCTCACATCGATGGACTTCAGTAAGAAAAGGAGCTCGTGTCCCATAAGGACACCCGTGTAGGGTTACCCATACGTGTGGGCATCACCATTTTGCTCCCTTTTACCCCTTTCTCGGCTCGTGGGGTGGACACGCGTGTCCCTCTCTGCTCCCCAAAGCGGCTGTTACCGCAGATCCCGACCAAAGCTGTCCCGAATTGGCCTTTCCAGGCTTCTCCTGCTTCCCAGCAGTGAGTTTCGGGCTTTGGAGACAAAAGGCAGCGTGAGAAACTTGGAGGAAGAGTTCGGGGAAAGAGATCTGAGTTGCATGAGATGATGGCTGTGAAAGGAACCCGGCTTGGCAACGAGGGAAGCAAAGGGAATGGGGTGAGGGGGAACCCGGAGGGGGTTACATATGTAAGGAGCAGCGGCACCGTGTTTTGCGGATCCTTCCGGAGCTTCCCTTTGAGTTTCAAATGGGAGCCGGGAGCCTTTGTTGTGCCCGACTTCGGCACTTCGGGCATCTCCTCTTGGCCCGAACTTTTCGCTTTTCCCCGACCCTTCGCCGTGCAACGATCCGTGCTCACCTGGGAGGGAGAGGAGCTCCGGCCCCTTCCCAGCCCGAAGGTGAAGAGACAACAGGGGATAAAAACATCCCAGTGGAAACCCATGAGCGCAATCCCGTATTCGCGAGAAACTTTAAATCACACAGATTCGATCGCATCGGTTCAACGAAAAGGTTAAAGCAAGCTGAACTCGTGGCCAATACGTTACGAAACCTGCGTGGCTGCGTTTTTACTTTTGGACCTCACTCCGGTTGTTTTGCAAACTGCTGTAGTGCAACAAAACCCCCTTTTCACCTTTTCCTCTTTTTTATTTTTATTTATATATTTTTTTTTCCTCTTATCTCTGAGCCAATTGGACACTCCAGATCTTTTTTTCCTAGCCAGAGAGGTGAATTACCCGAGGCAGGGTTGTGCTGCCGGAGTAGAGAGGTGCTCATCACCTCCGGACGGACCAGTCAGGGCTGCAGATGCAGCAGGTACCGAGTTCATTCCTGCCCTCACCGAAAAGGTTTGCAAATTTAACGAAGCCAGAACAATAGTTTCTCCTGGCAGACCCTCTGTTTACTTGTTTAGAAATCCCGGAGGCGTTTCGAGGTAAAAAGGTCAGAGTTATATCCGGACCTCGGCCCCCCTCCCTCTGCACCCTGCATTGGGAGGTTCGGGCCCTCCGCCCGCTCCCGTGTGTGTCTGTGCTTTGCAAAACACCCCTTTTGCTTTCGGGGACCGCCTTTGGAAGCCGAAGACATCAAACTGAACTGACACTTCGTTTCTCTTCGGGGTTGGGTCAAGCTTTAAGTAATTGTTTTGTGTAACTGAGAAAATCGCCTTTCCCCCACCCTCCGACCCCCAGTTTCGTTCCAGTTAACGTCTCCGCTTTAGTAATGCAGATGTGCTTCCTTGCCAGGATGCTGATAATGAGGATGATGATAACTTTCTGTTCTCATCAGGCCCTTTTTTACACTTTATGTCGTCAAATAACTCCCCGTAGGGAGCAACGCGTTTCTACCCGGTCCCGATCGCGCAGCTGCGGGTGCCATAACGGGGCTGGGGGCCATAGAGTCCCCCCAGGAAACAAGATGGAGCATTTGGCTTGGAAGCTTTGGCAGCAACCGGAGACCTTTTCCTTCCTCCTCCTCCCCCCGAGCCCGGCTGCCCTCCCCGTGCATTTCCCTGGGTGGGGGAGATCGCCGTTCCGCTTACAGCCGACAGGACTCGAATGTGGAAAAAGTAAACTTTATTAAACTGAGGTAGTTTCATTCCGAAAAACAGGGAAGGGAGTGGAGGGAAAACAGATTCCGATTAAGAAACCGCAGGCTTTTCAAGATGACCTTTTATCTCTTTATAACAATCCTTAACGAAACTCGCCGTGGTTTTCACTTCGCCCTGCGCTGAAGCTTCTGGTGGCAAAGGGTAACAACTGGCCGTGGTTAATAATGTTTTTATCGGACTCCGATAAACCTAAGGGGGGTGGAGATACGAGGAACCGTGCAGCTTCACTCCAAGACATGAGGCTATGGAGACATACAATAAATAGCAGTCAGTGCATCGCGGCTGGGGGAGCGGACCCCCCCGGCCTCCGTCCCGTGCACGTTCACACTCGGTGCGGCAATGACCGTCGCCCAAAGTACCCCGGGCTCAGCCTTCCCCTTATCTCGTTTTATCTGATAGCACAACGCTCTCACCCCCAGGATCAGTAATACAGGAGGAGAGCGTGTAGGAAACCCTGTATAAAGCAGCGATAGTGCAAACTGGCAGCAGAGGAGTTGCATCTTTGCTTTGTTTCTTTTCTTTTTCGGGTCTTCCCGGAGACTTTCAGCGTCTTGGGCTCTTTCCGAGATACACAGGGTAAATATAAAAGGGAAGCAAAAAGAAAGCACCCCAAACTTTTTTTTTTTACTTTTTTTTTTCTCGCGGGGAGGAATAATACAGCAAACTCGGGATGCGTGAGGCCAAAAGTCGTTGTGCACATCTTTAAAGCGGGAGAGAACTAAAATTCGTTTTCAAGTTTCTGGGATTGAAAGTGCAGTTCCTATTGGAAAGGGGAGAAGGGAGAAACGTCCCTGAGACAAACGCCTATTGCTAAGGATAAAACGAGGACACGGCAGCTCCTTTGGAGTCCAACGTTTAACGGAGGGTCTATAAATTAAGAGAAAAAAAAGGCAAACGGGGAATGGGCACCGCACGGGTGGATGCGGTCAGAGCCGAAGGGGCGGCTCGGAGGGAAACGTGTGCGGCCGGGGCTGTGCGGGGCAGTGCGGGTGGGGCTGCGGGGAGCAGCGGGGAGCAGCGGCCCTCGAAAGCAGCCCCGATCCGGTCGTTGTGCCGGTCCTTAGGAGGACACGGAGCTGGGGGAGGCCTCAGGTGAGGTGCAGTTGGACTGATCCGAGGCTTCACTTGCTTCCTTAGCAGACCTGGAAGCAGCAGGAGGGGCGAGACCTTCCTTTTCCCTCTTCTTCTGTTTCATTCGCCTGTTCTGGAACCAGATCTTGACTTGGGTTTCGTTGAGCTCCAGTGTAGCAGCGATCTCCACCCTCCGGGCCCGGGTAAGGTACTTGTTAAAGTGAAATTCTTTCTCCAGCTCCGTCAGCTGTTTGGTGGTGAAGTTGGTGCGAATGGTGTTGGGTTGGCCCAGCAGCCCATATTCCGACACTTTGGCTGTAAGGAGCAAAAAACAACAGGGTAGAAACAACAGAAGGAGAGCCCTATATGGGCCTGGGGGTCCCGGGGCTGTCTGATTAAAGGAGCATCCCCTGCGCTTTGTGTCGGGCCCCCACCTCTTGCAGCTTCTGAGCCACCCCTGGCTTTCCAGGGATGTAACCCGGAGGGAAATGCTGCCTCTGGATCTGCAGAGTTGCTCCTTTCTCTTGCAAACGGTTGTCCCAGCTCCTTGCAAAGTGCTACGAAACTTGAACGTGCGTGGGAAGGAGTGGAAGGGGAGGGGGGATGATGGTGGGGGAGAGGAGGGAAGTTCCGGATTAAAGGAAGGTTTTAGAGAAGGATGTTGAACAATGAGGGAGGTGGAAACCACCTTTGTGGAGGAAGCAGGAAACTGGGAGCGTTTCCTATTCTGAGCTGGACTTAAACTGCGTTGGGCCTGAGGGCAAGTGAGCTCATGGACCCTCTGCCAGGTGTGCCTAAAAAAATCGCTAGCTGTTTTTTCTATGGAGATTAAAAATAAGAGTAAAAACGCATCTTCCTCATGTTCCTCAGGCAAAGGAGCCCAATGACCTCGACCAGAAACCCCCCGGGAAGGGCAACATTTCGTAGCGGGGTTGCAGAACGCCCTGCCCCCCCCCCCCCCCCCCCCTCACCCCTCCTCCCCGCGGGGGAGGGCCCCCCCCCCCCCCCCCCCCCCGCCCCCTGCGCTCCCCAAACTCACCTGTCTTGGGGGGGTTCCTCTTCACTTTCATCCAATCGAAGGTCCGCGCAGCGCTGGCATTGGGGCACGGCTCGGAGGGGTACGAGGGGTCTTTGTCCTCATTTAGGGAAGGCGAGAGGTTGCCGTAAACCCCGGGCAAATAACCGGGCTGCTCCTGCCCGTAAAGGTGCTGTTGCTGCTGGTACTGCCCTACGGCACCGCAATAACCCTCTGGCAAGGAGCCGAGGTGGGGTCCGGTGCTGGAGGAATAACCGGCAGCCTGGAAGTACAAGCCGTCCGCGTCCTGCTGGCCGAGGTAAAGCTGATGGTGCCCGTAGCCGGGGCTGCAATTTTGGGTTGGGTAGCCGGAGCTCGGGGCAGCGGCTGCGAATGGCACGGAGCGCCCGGAGGCGGAGGGGTAAAAGCCGGGGCTCTGCGGTGGGAGATGGGCGGCCGAACCCGCGCTGCCCCCAGCACCGAAGCGCCCTTCTCCATGAAAAGTGTCACTGGAGGGGCTACCTGAGCAAGAGGGGAAGGAAGGGGAGCTTTGCTCTAAATGGTGGTAGGCGCCCGTCCCACGGTTACAAATTGCATACTCTAAGAAGGAGTTCATCCTAGTATTGTCCATCTGCCACTGATGGAGGAGGGTCAGCCTGTTTTGGGGGGGATTCCGCCTGCCCTACAACCTTTAGATAGTATGTCAAAGCTGTAAAACTTCCTTCCATGCATCGCTGGCCCTCGAAACCCGGAGCCTTCGGCGGGGCCGGGGTGGGGGCGGGGGGCCACGTGGTCCGCCCCCAACCCAATGAGCGAGGGGCTCCTGAAGTTTGTCACATCTCTGAGCTCATCCATCAAGGAGATGACATTTACATGACAAAGGGGTTTCAATCAAACCCTGCCCATCAATCTGATAACAACACGAATACGTCAAAATCTTTCCTCAAAGACTTTAAAAGAGAGGAGGGAGGTGGGGTGCGGGGTGGGGTGATGGGGAAAAGGGGACTGGGGGAAGAATTAGAATGATCTACGACTGTTTTAAGTGCTAAAAAGGCTCCCGAGCGATGTGGTTAGCCAATTTCAGCAGAATTTCCCCTTCCTCAACTTAAAAAAGGTTTTCTCCGATCTTAGTTTCACCTGGAAGGAAGGCAAGGGAAAAAGAGGTAGGGAGGTCTGACTGCTTCCTCAATCCACAGCCCCAACGACAAAAGGATGCTCTTTTCTTCATTGCGAAACTTTCCCTCGAAAAGTGGCTTGAACTTATTTGGAACTTTCTGGGCTAAAAGTTCCTATGACAAATCTGCTCTACGTGCTTTAATTTCATCACTCCGGCTTTGTGTGTAGGGCCAGTGTGGGTAAAAGCAACGTAATTAAATCTGTATTCTAATGAGGCGATGAAATAAAGTTAGGAAGACAGAATGTCTTTTGTTGGAGAAACACCATGCCCAGCTTGGCAACTGGAGCAGAGGAACTAAAAATCATGTATGTCTCTTTATTAACCCCACAATTCTTTCTATCCACCCTTTCTCCCATGTGCCAACCTGCCTTCACATCCACTTCTGAGAACACGAGATGTTTTTAAGGGCTGTAACCGATAGGTTTAGGGGCTGCAACTTCAAGCTCTGCTTTCCTACGCTGAATCTGCTTTGACCTTTCCCTGAGTCTGCTGTGAGCCTGGAGTTTTCCTTTAGCAGAGCTCATCAGATGAGTAGGTGGAAAGGCATTGACTTCAGCCCGGCCACTCCACTGTTCAGAGAATGGAAACATAGGTAGGCAACATTTATTTACTTGTTAGCAGAAGGAAGACAAGAGCACCCAACAATATGACGCCCACAGTCATTTGTTACTTGTCAGGATATTTACTGGTTATTCAGCCTCTAGGAAGAGCCAGGAAGCCCCCCCCCCCCCCCCCCTTTTTTTTTCCCCTCTCTCCTTAAATCGGGCCAAAAGTTCACTTTGAAAGGCATAAGCACGTTCTTTAATGCAGAGCTTTGGTGTGGCTGATGCAACCCTTTGGGATGGCATTTGTTAAGCAACTGCAATAGCATCAGCCCTCCTCCCATCTTCAAACGTCCCCGAGAGAAAAAGTGTGCTTTGCCCAACTGCATCTCTCTTCCTCCAATAAAAAGAAGAAACCATTTCCACCTCTGTGCTTCTATTTATTCATGTATTCTGCAGGCTTTGCTGATGCTGAGCAATTCAAGAAGAAAACATTTGAAGTTACAAACATTCTCTCAAACTGGATACATTTTTCTTTCCTAAAACAAGAGAAAGTGCAGAAGGTGATCGTGAAGATTCAAAGCAACTATGATGTAATTTCCTTTGCAAGAGAATTCGGTTTCCAGTTTGATTCCAGGAGTGCTTTTCATATTATGTTGTGCTCGCGCTTAAATTGAATACATTCTATTTAAACGATGCTCACAACGATGATTTATGGCTGTGAAATGAAAAAAAAAAAAAAAAAAGGAGAAGGTGTTTATTTCATCCTTGAAACCCGTTGTTTCGTATTGTTTGATAACTTTGCATCACGGTCCCACTCTGCTGATACGATACAGGGAGATGCTCGATGTTATCACAATACAGCTGTCCCCTGGAGCTTCAAGACGAGCTCCAAGAGCTGTGGCTTTACGGAGGAAAAAGCTGTGCTGTGAGAATCCTCTCAACGAAGACTAAGCCGGATTTTAGACCCGAAGTTCCTTTTGAGGATGGGAAAATCCCGTAGGATGGGATCGAAATGATAGCCATGAAATACAGCAAACCTTCTGAGCCGAGTAGAGGAGAAATGTGGTCCTTGGATTTCCGAGAGCCACTCCGGATCCTGGCACAGCCCTAGAGGGGCTCTGCTCCCCTAAAACAACACGGGCTTCCCCCAAGCGCACGGCCTGCAGGTGCTGTGAATGCACAAATGCACCGGGAATCACTTGTCCAAGTTTTCCTCTTAGTCCTTTAGCCCTGGGACTGGCAGCAAATCACCATCGTTATTATTAGAGGGTTTAATTCCCTTTATAAAGAAGGTGTGAGACCGTTTGGCTCTCGGCACCACCCCTTCATAAAACGCAGGTGAAAGAAATACCCGATTATCGGTAGCGATCCATCGCTTGGTGAACGTAATGCCGTCGTTTGTTCCGTTAAAATTCCCTTTATTGAAAGCTGAGAGAAGGGGAGGTGGTCAAAACATCCACGTCGTGTAAGTGGAAATTCTCAGGTTGCCAGAGCTCTGCCTCCTATTCCCCGAAAGGAGTTAATTAGCCGTTCATTACTGCTTCATTTTCACTCGTATGGAGGAAGAGAGAAAGGCACCGTCCGGGTGGTGCTGCCGTCTTTCAATCAGAAGAGTTGAAACAGAACTTCTCGAGCTGGATGAGGACAGAGGGCAAGTGGGAAGGATTCAGCTCGTTGATTCCTGGGAAAAGAAACCGTGTTGTCCAGAATAGCATTCCACTGGTTGATGGGAGAACGAGGAAGTCCCTTCTTTGGCAGCTGCTTGGCTGTATGCAGGTGCCTTGCGGATGTCAGCCCACAGCCCGCAATGCTGTGCGGGACTGAAGGCCTTCAGGAGCTTCTGCTGCAGAGCCCGGCCTTTATTTGAGAAGCAGAAAATGAACGAGAGCATCACCAGCAGAATAATGAGGGTTTTTCTCCGGAGCTGATGGTGGGAGAGGACTTCTTGTGCAGGGAGTGTTGGTTGGCACATCCTGGGACAGCCCATGGGCTTCCTGCCCCAGGTGTGAGCAAAGCCAGCTCTCACTGCTAGCAAGGACGTGGGTTCTGATCCCCCTAGAGAAAACCACGGCTTTTTGTTCCGACAAAATGAAGACTTAAAGACAAAATGAAGATCTTATGAAGATTCCGACAAAATGAAGATCTTAAAGGGAAGCTTTTCTTGTGAGTGCTGCCTTTTAGCGGCATGGAATGAACCCACGGAGCTCGAGGCTGCAGCGCTCGGGGGGGGGCTTTGGCTCTTTCTTACGAAATGCTTTGCTTGCTTTCAGCTTGACACGAAGGATAAGGACCTCCTGAAGGCGCCTACGTCTTTTTTTTTCCTTGTAAGAGAAGTGATACAGACTGTGTGTGTGAGCCGGGGGAAGTCCTGTGCAAGCAACGCAGAAATCAAGAGCTTCAAAAGGCTCTAAAGCGTTCAGAGTCTTCAGACGCTTCGCTTTCGAGTTCAATAGAAATACAGTTCTCTGCGGAGAAAGTTTGTGTCTTGCATAAGAAATGTCCCTGCTGGCTCCTGGCTGTGTGATTTATAAGTGTGTGTGTTCGTCCCCGACTTCGTTATCACCAAAAAGGACCCACGTCGTCCAAATGATGCATAGATTGCAATCCAGAAACGGAGTGGAGGGGGGGGAGGAAGCGCTAACAAGGAAAACCGCCTTCAAAGTTTGGGAGATCGAAGAAACGCTGAAGGAATCATTGGGCTGAACTACAAGCACGGGGCTGTCTCTGAGCTGAAGAACGAACGTGGGACAATTAAGATAAGAGAACAGTTCTTATCTGCCTCGCCCAGGAGAGAGCAGCACCGGGACAGGAGCCAACATAGCCGGGGGGGACGGGGGAGGATATGTTTTGTGTTCTCGGTTTCCTGAAACACCTATTCCTGTATTTCTCCTTCTGAGCGTGGCACAACCCCATCTAATCCCATCTCTATCTACTCCAAAAGATCAAACTCCTCCTCTTTGGGCTTAGGGAACCGGTCCTGGGAATCGCATCGGCCGTGCCTATGTGAGTCTCGGGGCAGAGGTGCGCGTGTTTAAATCCATCCGCCCGGCAAATGAGCTTCGTTTCGGCCTTCAAGCACGGTGACAGTGAAGGGATGAGGGCTGTACCCGCTGTCCCTGTGTAGAACCGTGCTGGCTGCCGAACCCTTTGAGTTCCACTTAAATCTGTGCGATTTCTCAGCACAGCAGAATCTCGACGTGGAGCATCTCCTCCTGAGCCCTTCCTTAAAAAACTGCCTGATTTTATTCACATCTTCACCAACACTAGTATTTGTCGGGCAGCATTATTAATATCGTCCAGCATCATTTTTAAACAGCATTCCCCTAGCCTTGGATTGACCACAGCGTTTCCTAAAGCAGTTTTTTCTGGATCCGACGTTCACTTTCCCTATCGTGGTACATGGGGGGGGGGGGGGAATAGCAGGTAAAGCTGTGATGGATGCGAGATTGCCAAGACGATGAGAAGTTCCTCTCCCTCACCTCCTTTCATTGGGAGGGACGGAGCATTGGGATGCTCTAAAGCTTTGTCCAGTCAGTAGGAGGATGCTGGAAAAGTCTGTTATTGCTCAGGTGGGAAAACAGACATTGTGGGGATATTCCCAGAAAAGAGGAGTCTGGCATCAGCAACTCAGGAGGGAGCTGGGAGTGATTCCCAAACAGAAGTTAACTCTTGGAGTTTCTGCTCCTGCCAATCTTTCCTGTGCAGAAGGTTTTCCACCTTGAGTCTTCCCATGGCTCTAATGGCTTAATTCAGCATCTTCAGGGCCTCAAGTAGCTCTTTAGCAAACACATCCCCAGACTAGCCCAGCGCAAGATAAATATTACTTTAGCATCCCTACAACACGTGCGAGCACATCTCATTTGCATATTTCGAGCTTAATAATCGTGAGGCAATTGCAGTGTTTTGACAACGATCAAGAGCTGAATACGCTTAATATGCTTAATGTATGCCCTCCAGTTGCACGGAACAGAAGGGCAGGGTTGCAAATATGCATTCCCCATTTGTTTGACATTTTGAAGAAGGTAAAGAATGGCTGAACTAATGGCGAAATCTTACAGTCATTCAATAATTTAGATTTTATTGAATATTCCCCTTCTTTCCTCCGACATTTCAGTCTTGCTAATTAGGACAAATAAGAAGGGCCCTGCTGTTAGCAAGGATAATAACTGGCGAGGTTCCATTTATTAAGTCACTTTCCGTGGGTGTAGAATTGATCTGTGGCTGTGACTGGCATGCTTTCCAGACCTGCAGCAACTTTGAGAAGTCATTACGATCTGCAGAAGGCCCCTCGTTAGAGATTTGTATTGATAAGGTGTCAGGGTTTGTTCGGTGGGTTCGTGGGACCCCACACCCCCCCACACACCCCCTATCTCCCCACACGTTCCACTCCATCCCACCCTGCGTGGACACTACGGGGGGGGGGGGACGTTACGTCCCCTCGCAGTCCCTAAAGGGCATCCTGGAGGGGAAGGTGTTGGCCCTGCTGTCCCCTCCCCTTCTCCTCTCGCTTCCCCTCCTCCCTTCCACACGGGAAGGGCGGCTGCTCTCGTGGAAATCCGCCGCAAAATTGATTCGCCAAATGATAGATGTGTGCGTGCGTGTGTGTGTGTTTAAGTCGAAAAAGGAGCTCCCTTCCCTTCGGAGGTTTCGTGGGATGCGCAAACACACGAGGCAAAATAAAGCACGGTGGAGCGGCTCCTGCCCTGGGGCCGGAGCGGGGGCTGAGTGGGGCTCTCGGAGGGGCCGAGGGACCATCTGATGGTCGGCCCTTTCCTCCCCTCAACAAGCCTGTATTCAAGGCTGTGGGAGGTGGGGGAGGAGAGAGGGGAAATATGTAAAGCGCTGGAACAAATGGCGCTTTGATAGACAACGTCTGGCAGTGCCAACGCTGCCGCTGAGTATGTTCCAGAAGCTGGAGATATTAAATAAACTTAAAGATAATGAATAGCCTTCTGTAGGGCTGCGATCTTCCCACCCCCCACCCCCTTCCCCGCCCCCCCCCCCCCTTCCCCTCCTCGTGGCTCCGGATCGCGGTGCGGGGGCTGGGACGGCATCGGGCACTGCTCTTTGTTATGGGAGGATGCTCAGTAACGTTGGCTCACATGTTTTAATTGCGGTCTACTTCGATTTTCAGTATAAACACACTCCATCCCGGAGAGAGATGTTAGCAGGATGGAAACGTCCGCTCGTTCGGTTAGGAAAGAAGGGTAGCGATGTCGGGTAGGAACGAAGAGGCGGCCTTAAAACCAACCTCCCTTTGTTCCGACGGGAAGCGATCATCCAGCATTGCGAACAGCGATTTCGCAAACATCTGTCGAGGGCGTTTTTTTGGTTTGTTTGTTTGCTTGCTTGCTTGCTTGCTTTTTTCCTTTCTTTCTTTCGTTTTATTCTTTTTCACCGCTCGAAGCTGGAAACAAGCCTGGCTATGATGCCCTTCATACGAATTAAAACACGGAGGGGAACACATGAGTTTCACATACCCTTAAAGGGGGGGGTGAGGGGGTGACAGCATCCGACCCAACGCTCTACGGTCCCCAGCAGAACCCATCGGTACAGCAAACGGCTGAGCCCCGCTGCTCTGCTCCTCTCCGGCCGCCCCCGGGCCGCCCCCCCCCCCCCCCCCCCCCCCCCCCCCCCCCCCCCCCC
>JAPSGF010000083.1:2079845-2094448 GCA_035772895.1 Perdix hodgsoniae
CCCTTTCCCTTTCCCTTCCCCTTTCCCTTTCCTTTTCCTTTATCCCTTATCCCTTTCCTCTTCCTGCTTTTAAATCCAACTGCTAGGACAAGATGAAATTGATAACAGAAAGTTTATTCAAGAATTGTTCAACAGACAACCCTTAAGCAAGGAAATAAAATAACTACTATAAGAACAAAGAAAGATCTCCGAAGAGGAGGGGCAAGATGGGAGGGAGGGTTTAGCTATAGTTCTTCTAATTCAGGACTATACAATTACAGTCTGGTTCTGCTCTCATGCCTCCAGTAGAACTAATTACATTATTCATAAGTACGAAGGTAACATAAAACTACTCGTCTTTCTAAATTACAGTAACTAAAATAAGCTTGTTGTACAATGACAAGGAAACACAATGTCCTTTATAACAAGTAAATACTAAAAAAGTACAATTTGATTTTTTTTGTTTGCTTTTTTGTTTTTTTTTTGTTTGTTCCTCATATAAATACATAATATTGGGGATAAATAATACAAAAAGGAAAATATTTTAAACTGGCTATAACCAATAAATATATATGAATGTTCACCAGAACACACACCTATTGAAGGACGTCTCGACTGAGTTCAATGAACACCCTTCAAAGTTGTTTTTATACCCATTATATGTAAACTCTAAGTGCAACAAAGATGTCCAGACAATAAAGCATTAGCAAATCCTAGAGATCCATTCACTTCTGCTTCCATTGGAGGACATTCCATTTGTTCAAATATACCCTGTTTTCACGTAAGGTCAAGAGAAGAGGAGGAAAGAAGCATAGGACTTCTAAGTCTTAAGATTGCTTTTCTATTAATTAACCCTAAGAAAGAGAAAAAGAAAGAAAAAAAAAACAAAAAAACAAAAACCCTGGTATCATCAAATGCAAAATTCACATCATCTGTGGCAAAGGTGGAAAAATATTCAGACCTGTCAACATTTTCTTCCTCTCTTTGGGCTGCCGTTCCTGTTGGTGGGGTTTTAAGCAATTTAGAAACTCTTTTTCCTAAAGCTTTTTTTTTTTTTTCAATTCTCTCACCTCTCTCATTTTCTTTTCTATTTTTAATTATTATTTTTGAGAGGGGAGGTGTGGAAGGGAGGGGAAGAGCGTGGATCCCACGCATTGGCAGGTGTGTATATTTGCCTTTTGTGTGGGGATTGGTGGGATGTAATTCAGCGAAGAAGGATGCCCTGCCTCTGGAGGTTGGGGAGGAAAGCCCAAAGCTGTTGAGGATTGAAGTGGAGGGTAGATTTCTTGTGCATCCCTTGTGCTAACCTGTGTAGCCAGGTGTAGATGCAGAGGAACCAACTGTAAAGGTTTGGTTGGCCATCTGCTTTCCATTGACCAAGAATGATCAGTGATAATCTGCCCTGGGTTTGGAAATTAAGGGTGTTGCTGCTAAAAATCTGCTAGGTTCCCATAAAACTCCCCCAAAGCCACTTCAGAAACATTTGTGTTGACACACAGGAGGTATATCTTTTCAGAGAGAGAAATGCTTTAGACATTAAATACTGAAACCCTTGGAAACTGTGCCAAACAGAACCCGGAAATAACACTGGCAAACTCAACGGCTTGGTAGAAGTTGCCTAAGTGAAGAAAGGAAGAAAACGTCTCAACACAAATGTTTCTTTCTGAAGGCCGTCCTGCCCCATGCCCCCTCCAACTCATGTGTTGGTTGCCATCCAGTTCACTCGAGACCATCCCCGCTCCCGATCACAGGTGGGTCAGCTTGGGGGCCTCCTGGATTCTGCCCTGAGAAGATGCGTGGTGCGAGGAAAGGTCTGTGTAGGTGGGATGGGGCTCGCATGGTCCGTGGTGTTGGCTTGGAGGCATCTGTGGGGGCCCGTTGTAGTCCATGTTGGCCGCCTGGTGATGTGGGAGGTGATTGAGGCCATAAAGGGATGGGCCAGAGGTGGGCAGAGAGTCCACGTAGTTACCTCCAACGTAGACGGGACTTCCCTGCATGCTGGGAGTCCCGTAGGTCACCCCGTTCCCTTGTAACACGTGGGGGTCGTACTCGGGGGCCGTGTTGGTGTACTTCTGTTGGGAGGGGCAGCCTTTGATGGGGTTTTGGTAGTTGGTTGACATGGCGTAGGCATTTTGGTGGGGTTTATTGAAGGAAGGTGGGGAAGGGGCATCATAGTTACTGCTCATGGTGTGCAAGGCGTTCATAAACCCGGCGGAGGATTGCATGGGTTGGGGGGGGCTGCCGGTGGGGGAAGGCCCTCCAGAGGAAGATCCCATCCCTTTTGACTTCTGATCTTTCTTATACTTCATCCTCCTGTTCTGGAACCAGATTTTGATCTGCCTCTCACTGAGATTCAGCAGGTTGGCCATCTCCACGCGTCGGGGCCGGCAAAGGTAGCGATTGAAGTGGAATTCCTTCTCCAGCTCCACCAGCTGAGCACTGGTGTAAGCTGTGCGGGCTCTCTTGGAGGCCGAGGAGCCTGGAGGGCTTTTCTCGCCGCTGCAGGTTTCTGCTGGCCGTGAAATGAAATAAAAGATAATTACTTACATGCAGAAATTGAATGCATCGTTTCTTAATAAATCCTGGAACAGGCACAAGAGCTCGACCCCCCTCCCCCCATTCCTCACCCCTTTGCATTAGCCTGCACTCCATAATCATGTCATTTATTAAGAGTTCTGTTCTCCAAAGCTGCCCCTGGTTTATGAAAATTTGATCATGTCATGTAGAAAAGGATTCCAGGGCCATTTATTTAGGAGTCGATTATTTTCAACAGATAATTTTGAGAAAATAATCTTTGGCAGGGGGGCAGCGCCTGCGAAGCCAATTAATATTAACGTGGGGCAGTGTTGGAAGGCACTTTGTTTGCAGAAGTATGAAGACACACACATGCACGTCTTGTTTGTGCCTCGTTTTTTGCGCAACAGAATTAGTTGCACGCACATTGTTAAACGCCAAATTCCATTTATCCTGATAGTTTTGTACTACAAGCACGTGCACAGCGGATATATGATATTAATGCAGTGAAGTGTGTTCTGCTGAGTTTATACAAATGCATTTGTCACAACAGTGCCATTTCCACACTGATCTTTTTATTTTTTTTCTTCCTTTTTTTTTTTTTTCTTGACTGCATTAGGGATGAGTGCGTGCATGCAAAAATATCCCCCTATTTATGCATATGCTCCCTATGTGCACACATACACTCAGAGCACCGTGTTCACTGCTGTGTCTGAGGCAGGAGGAAGGAAGAGAACAAGAACCCAGCTTCAGCATCACTGGGCAATTGGCGGGTGTGTACATTTTGGGCTGTGTGTATCTGCACAGTCAGGCAGTGGCCTTATTCAGCTGCCTGGTTGTACTTCCCTGCCATGCTCTGGTTGTTGTAGGATAAGCCAAGTGTTCCCAGCCAGCGATGCAGGATGGACCAAGGCCACGGGGTGCACATACCTAGCAGCTGTGGGTCGTGCCCAGTATCTGCATCCTCTCTGCCTTCTTTCCCCCCATCCTTCCTCTAAACGAGACCCCGTGGCTCTTTGTTACCCGGCGATTTAGGAAAAGAGATGGTCACAAAAGAAGAACAGTGTACCTGTGCTAGGGGAGCTGCTTTTCTGTTTCGAGTTTTGCCTCGATTCTTTCATCCAGGGGAAAATCTGCTTGGTGAGACTGGAGTTTGCACTGAGGTTGGCTTTACTCGGGGCACTTTTGCCGCTCCCTGACTGGTTATTGCTGTTGCTACTGGTGCTGTTGGTGGTGGGGTTTGGGGGTGGTGAAACAGTCGGAGCCGGATGGTGTTCCTGGGGCAAACTCGGCCTCATACAGCTCCCATTCAGGTCTTTACTTTTTGCATGCTGGGTCGTGTTGCCGAGGGACTGGAGGGAGCAGGCAGACCTCTGGAAGTCGTTCTCCACGTGGGAACCCGGTTGGAAGGGCTGCTGGGGGCCTTCGTAGCCAAACCCGTTGGTGCTCCCATAGGAATAACCCCCAAAGAGAGTGGAGCTTTCGTAGTACGTTGTCTTCTGCATCTCCGGGATTCCCCAAAATGATTTTTCCAGCTACCAGGGTCTTGACACCCCTATGGCAGAACATTGGCACCCCAAGGCCACGTGACAGGCCGTTTCCAGCTGTCTATTGGAAGCTGACCTGAAAGGTTAGGAGAAAACACACAATAATAGTACCCGGCCTATGAATCCATCTTGGGGCCTGAAAGGCACATGACATGAATAGGGTCCTGCAGAACAGGGTGAACAGATGCTTTGAGCAGATTTTGTCCTGTGTGCAGCCTCAGAAGGCTCATCAAATGTTGCAGTGCAAGAGTGCTGAGCTGATTTTTGGGGGGTAGTTTTTCCTGGCTGTTGTTTGTTTGCCCCTTTCTTTCCCTTAGAGCATAGCAGCAAGGCTGTAGAACTACGTACATGCAAGTACACGTGGCTGCACCTAAATACTCCTGTTCAGGTCCATATTTCTCTCTGTGTATAAGTATATACACACATGCATTCACACATACATCCACTGATATGGATGTATGGATATATATGCAGATCCACGTGCAGCTAACACACACATTAACATAAATACAAGCCTACAGAAGGGATAATTGCTAACCAGGAGCACGAGAGGAATGAGAGTCTGGCTTTCCTATCCCCGACCTATTCAAATCAGGCATAAAAACCAGCAGGATGTTACGGAGTCAGAAAAGTGCACTAAGTTTAGGGTAGGGCCATTCTCTGCTCTGTTTGTTTTTAGTTGGAAAACAGCAAAGCTTTGATATGCCCTATGCAGGTAGCCCTGTCCTGACACACTTGGCTCAATTCGCTGCTTACTCAGAGACTCACAATGTCTTTGGAATTCGGAGCAAATATTTTAAGCAGATTGAAGCAAGGGCACGAATTCAAGAATGTGCTTCCTTTGGCCTGTTTGTCAGCCCCTCTCTCTCTCTCTCTCTCTCTCTGGCAGCACAGGTTGTATTTAGAAAACACACCAATTCACTGCACTGCTTCACCCTCATCAGTATTGAATCTGGAACTGCCACTGCCGAGATGTAATTCCAAAACCACTTTGTTTGCTGTTGTGTTTTTTGTTAGGTTTTTGTTTTTGTTCCCCCCCCCCCCCCCCCCCCCCCTCAGAAAACAACAAACGCATCTCTGGACCATTTGCTCCTAACTTTGTAACCCTTTGGTATTTTAGCATTCCTCCCTCCCTCAGTCCAAGCTCTGAAAGTCTAAAAACACACTGCAAACCCTCGGATAGCAAAATGAAACCTTTCTCTTTTCTTTCCCTCTTCATGTCTTCCCTCCCCCCCCCCTTTTTCCCCTCCTGTTTATGAATTTCTCTCTCCCTCCGACGCTTTTCTCCCTTTCTTCCTCTTCTCTCAAAGCATAAACTTTCTCTGCCGTGAAGATGGAAGAGAAACACCCTTAAGAAATATGAAAACCATCTTGAACAGAAAATAATCTGATGGGTAAGGATGAATCAGGCAGCAAACATCGTTAGAAAAGGCAGAGGCTCCTCTCTGCAGCTCGGAGTTGGCAAGGAGCCACTGTACTTAAAATAATAATAATAATAATAATAATTAAAAAAAAAAAAGATATCTGTTATATATTTAATTGTATCTACCGTATATTTAATTGTGACTGAGCTCTCCGTTCCTCTAAAATAAAGCAAAATAAACTCGGTGGAGATAAAAAGTCTCACGCGATAGATCCGAGCGTTGGGGTTTGACAGCAGCCACAGCTCGGTAATAAATAAGAGCTTTTTCTTCCCTTCCCTTCCCCGGCTGCTGAGCTCCTCTCTCACGACAGACGAAACCCCCCATCTACTTTTAACACGGCCGCAGACAAAGTGCCCACGAAGGGACTGTTTGGCTTTTTTTGCACTGATTAAATCCTTTATGCGTTCCCAGATCTGTATTGCATCTTCCGCCGAGATGGATTATTGTCTGCGGCGAGAGTGATGTCCTTGCTGGGAATTATTCTCATTCGGTTCCCTCGGCATGATAAATAAGTCTTATTAAAAAGTAAACTCCTCTACCCTGGCTGAGAAGCCGGGAATTAATTAGCAAACGGCAGCGCCTTTCTTATGAATAGGTTTGCTGAAATAGTCTGGAAGGGCAGAGGTGGGAATTTCTCCCAGGCCTTCCTGTCTGCCATAGGATTCTTAAGGAAGAAGAAGAAAAACAGAAACAAAACCAAACCCGACAGCAACACAAAACAAACCAAAAGCAAAACGGAGCGGGGAGGCTCGGCCCCCAAAAAAAAAAAAAAAAAAAAAAAAAAAAGCGGTTAGCTAAAAATAACAGCGATTTCTTTGGGTTTTGTTTTGGAAACGTCCATAAAAGAAATTTACGATCCCCATTCGCCCAACGGCTCTTTTCGCTCGTGGCATCCGCCGAAGGTTCGCTTTGTACCTCATCTCTCAAACGCCGCTCATTTATCTTCGCCGAGGACGGCGGCGATCCTTAATTATTGACTCCGAGGGATTGTCGGCTTTAAAAAAAAAAATGAAATAAATAAAAATCTCGGGAGGAATAAGAAATATTCGATGCTCTCCTGTTCCAATTAAAGGCGGGCTGGATCCGCGTTGGGTGATTTCGTAGAGCTGCAACTTTCACTTCGAGGGAAGGGAACGTTTAAGAACAAACTCTGCGCTCAGAACTTTGGAGTGCGAAGGTGTTGAGATATTTTTCACTCCCCCTTTTCCTTCCTCATCGTCCGAAAGAATAATAAAAATCGGGGGAAGGTAAAGGTGAGGGTGGGCTGCGAGAAGAAACGGGGCTCTCGAGGGGTGGGGGGGAAGAGGAGAAAAGAAACGGAAGGCGGATGTATCCTGCTGTAAAAAAAACCCTTTCCCTCCATGTTGGAAACCCTAAATTCACAACCTGCCTGTTTGTGAAGAAGAGAGGGGTCTTTCCCCTCCCCGCCCCCCCACCCCACCCCACCCCCCCTCCCAAGGTACGTTTCCCACAGCCGGGCGAACAGGAGCTGCCCCTCGGCTTTCATCGCAATTATTATTAATCATAAAGATCCTAAACCTGCCCTCCACCACCAGAAGTCGGCTGCTCAAAAAAAAAAAATAATAATAATAAAAATAAAAATAAAAAAAAGACCTCAAATCTCAGCTACCGCCTCGCAAATGGATCTGCCTGCAAAAATAGAGACGCATTCCTAAAATTTCCCCCCCCCCTCCCCTCTTCCCCTCCTCCCCCCACCGCCCGGCTTCACCCCAACCACAACTCCCCAGTTGTAAAGCGAGGGGGGGGTGGGGGGGGGGGGGGGGGGGGGGAAAAAAAAAAAAAGGGCCCTGGATGAGGGCTGCAAAAGAGTCTCTGCGTGGAAGGAAGCTTAAAGCTTGTGAACTCTTCTTGAACCGAGATTGGAGTCATATGGTCATAAATCATTGGGACATATACTCCGCCATTCACAAAGTGATAGCCTATTTGAGTCCGGCTTACCTTAGTCTCTGACGAGCAAAGCACGGGCAGACATAATATATTTTCACATCCAGCATCCACGCAATCAATAAGCAAGGAATGACCCCCTTCCTTTAAAAACGTTAAAGGAATATACGAGAGAGAGAGGGGGGGGGAAGAAAATCCGGCATATGGATGGATGTATGTATTAAAAAAAAAAAAAGGGGGAAAAAAAAAAGAAGAAAAAAAAAACAGGGGGGAGGGGGCTCAGCCAGTGGAGCTTTCGGTTACGGCAGCTCAAATTGTCTCTCTGTCTCCGTTTGGGGAGAGGGGGGGGGAGGAAAAATCAAGATGCTTTCCAGCTTCCAAGATGTGCGGAAAAGCTGAGGGCTTTGAATGGACAAACCCCGAGGTTCTGGTTGCCCTATAGACTGGTACGCTCTGCTCACTGATAACAATGGCCTCTGCTTTACCACAGCAAAGGGGAAGAAGGGAAAGGAGAAGGGAGGAAAAAAAAAAAAAAAAAAGAGAGAGAAAGAAAAGCTGAACACAACACCCCCCCCCCCCACCACCACC
The DNA here is from genome assembly GCA_035772895.1 of Perdix hodgsoniae. Classification (NCBI taxonomy): domain Eukaryota; kingdom Metazoa; phylum Chordata; class Aves; order Galliformes; family Phasianidae; genus Perdix; species Perdix hodgsoniae. The sequence continues at coordinate 2,087,803 of JAPSGF010000083.1, forward strand.
CCCCTTTTAACTATGCAATGCTTGGCTAGGATTAAAATAATAACGAAAAGAATCCAGGCGACTGGGAGGGCGGGGGGCGAGGGGGGAAAGAAAGCGGAGGGGATATTTAAAAACACAGATCGGGTTCGGATTGCTGGGCAAAGGCAGCGAGGCTCCCGAACAGCGTCACTAGTGAAAAATTATGCTAATTGCAGACGTGGTGGACAGAGGCCTAGACAGAAAGATAGGAAAGCTCGCCTTTGATTCACGTGTTTAACAATTAGGTGTCAATTTATGCTAATAAACCGTTTCAAAATAGTCATGGTTTCAACCCCCCCCCCCCCCTCCTCTCAAGCGGCCGCTTTCAATAGCCGCTGCCTGCACCCCCCCCCATCCTCTCCCCCCCGACCCCGGCTGCTTTCGGCTCCCTCTGGCCCCACCGAGGCGGCCCACACGAAATGTGGGGCACGGGGGGGGTCTTTGGGGGGGCGGGGGGGGGGGAGGCAGCCGGGGTGTTTTGGGGAGGGGGCGGATGGAACCGTCGGAACTTTGGCTGAGAGTTTGTGGCCGGGTGACCATAGAGAGGGGCTGCGGGGGGGGCGTTGGGGGGGTCGAGGCCGTGGAGGATTCGAGGTGTGGGACGGGACGAGGGCTATTAACGGCCGTATTAATATCGCCGTTATTGCTATGCGAGGCTCTGCCGCTGTCGCCAGGGGAGATTTATGCCTCTCCCCGCTCCCACACGCTGCCTAAAAGAGAAAACTCGCCAAGATGCGTCCTGGGGAAAGTCCGTGACGAGGAGGGGCCGAAGAGTGGGAGGAAGGCAGGGCAAAGAATTGAGGTGTCTGCACTTTTTTTTTTTCCTTTTCTTTTTTTCTTTCTTTCCTTTTTTTTTTTTTTTTAAGTGCTACTTTTGTTTCGCATCGCAATTATCTTCTCTCCTTTAATTCTGACGCTCCCTCCTTTGGGTTAAAAGTGCTGACGGGGGGGATTTGCGTTTAGCAGAGCCAGACAAGCAGTGACCACAAAGGCTCTGAGGACTCCGCAGGAAGGTATGCCTCAGCGGGGGGAGGGGGGGTCGGGAGGGGGGGGGGCATCGCCTTTTTTTTTCTTTTTTTTTGGGGGGGGGGGGGGGGGGGGGGGGGGGGGGGGCACTTTAGGCGAATAAGGATGGACAGAAAAGAAAAACAAAACAGAACCCAAGGTGTCCAAGTGAACATCTCTGACTTTTGAGAGGATTTATGCTGGGTTGGCCAGACAAGCTTGCTAAGTGATGGACAAAGTCTTATCACGCGGACTACGGTGTTTCCAGACATTGTTCTGCCTTCAGACCCCAGAATGAGGGCTTTCGTCCTGGGATGTAACTACTGAGACCCCCCTCCACCCCCCAGTCTGACCACGATCTGCTCGAAAACATCACTTCTATGCAAGTCTGTTATTAGTTTGGAGCCTCGGCGTTGAGATTCCAGGCAAGGAAAAGGAGAAACTACAGCGGACTTTTCTTTAAGGACTTCTATGTAGGTGAAGTATTGGGTAGGTTTCTGAATATGGACCTCCACTGACTTCTGACAAGCAAAAATACCTCGGGCTCTGCAAGTAACTCTTCCGAAGTGCAACATTTTGCATTTACCTTAAGCCAGCAGCCGAAAAACCAAAGCATTCAGCAGGTCGTTGCAAGTACACAAGTTGGGCTGCTGCAAGCAGCTTTTGGGCTCCCTGTATTTTACCATCTCAGTTTGGGATGCAGCTGATTTTTTTTTTTCTTTTTTTTTTTGGCCTTTAAAATGCAGCTCCCTCGCACCAAATCAGCAGCAAATGTTGCAACCCGACCGGGTTTCCCTTCAAAGGCAGCTCAGGAAATCTCTTCCATTTAAAACACTCCCTGGAAGTTACGGCCATAAATCACAAAAGTTTCAAGGCAGGGCGGTAGCGAAATGGAGAAAGAAAATATTCTGCTGTAATCCGGGGCAGCCGTGTTTGGTAGGGAAATAGGAAATAAAGAAAGGAATCAAGTCACGTTGGGTGATATTTTTTTTAGAGGAGGAATGGGTCCGAGTGAATGGGGAGGAGGGAGGTGGGCACAGGGAAGGGGAGCAGGTAGGAGATGGAGAGCAAAACTCACCGGTTCCCGGATGTGTGGTCCAGCAAACACGGGGCTGCGATGGAGTTTGAGAAAGGAGAAGAACTGAAGAGGGGAATAAAAAAAGAGAGAGAGAGAGAGAGGGAGAGGGAGAGAGAGAGAGAAAGTATGAAACTCGGGTCAGAGAAGCGTGGACGAGGGAAAGCGAAGGGAATTCATCACACGGAGAAATGTTCGGGTGGAAATGGGGAGCAGACGGGCTCTAATAACACCCCCCCCCCCCCCCCCCCCCAACGCCCCCCACCCCGGGTCTGGGACTGAAATGGCTGACCGAACGTCAGGAAAATAAAAAAAAAAACAACCCAACACTTCGTAAATAAATAAAAACCGAAGGGTTTTTGGTTAAACTCCACCGGTAATTTCCGAGTTCAATGCGTTGAAGGGGTGAAGTACGCGCGGTTCTTTGGGCTTGGGTTCAAGAAAAGTAAAACATCAGGGAAAACACGAGGCCGGTTTCCTGAAGGAATCGGGGTGAGGAATGAGGGGGAGTTACGTGAAGGTTCTCAGTTTAGGGTTTGGCAGCAGAACGGACGGGTCGAACCGGAACGCGTTTAGAACCGCATCGAACTCAGTTCGACTTTGATAGGAAGGACTTAGAAAAGGGGCAGAGAAGGGAAGAAAGGAGGGGGGGGGGGGGGGGGGGGGGGGGAAAAAAAAGCAATCTCATTTAAAAATATTTTCGTTTGGGGAAACATTCGGTCGCTTTCATAATCCCGTTTCCGTTCTGGATGTTGAAGTTATTAATCTCAAATAAAAACGTTCCCCTCACGCCCTTACTCGGCGTGTGACAACATCCCCGAGTCCATAAATCAGCCGCGGATGCTCCGTGACCTTCTGCCGTCGGCGGCCGAGAGCTGTGTTTTTTATTAGGGTTATTATTACGTTCTCGAACACTTTCATACACAGCTTTGGCAATATTCCTCTTCCGTCTCAGCCTTGCCCGCTTTAACCGGGGCTTTCCAGTTCTCTCCGTGGAGTGTACGATTGTAAAGGGGGTCGGGAGGGAATGAGGGGGGGGGGGAGGAGGGGGGGGGGGGGGGGGGAAGAGAGAAAGGAGGGGGAGTAAAGGAGGGGGGGAAACAGCTTCCGAGAGGAGCGCTTTGCTGGAGGGAGGAGGGAAAAGAGAAATAAACAAACAAACAAACAAACAAACAGAGGGGATCTGTCATAAATAACATCTCGGGGGAAAGGGGGGGGGGGGGGGGGGGGGGGGGTTTCTTTGTTTTTTATTTATTCCCTTGCAATAAAGACAGTGGAGGGATGGATGGAGACGATGTCTTCCCCCCCCCCCCCCTCCTCCCCCCCAGCCCCCCCCCCACTCCAACCTTCGTTCTTTGTTTTGATCTGGGCGGCTTTGCTCGATTTGCTTTGCATTAATTTCTCACTCAGAGGCGGTGCGGATTCAGCCCAGCCCTGCGAGCCCCGCAGCACCCAGCGCCTCCTCCATGGGCCTTTTTATGATTCATCCTTATTACTATTAATAACTAAAAGGAAAGAGTTTGGCTTTCCTCGCTCCTATCCCGCAAACAGACAGCCCGAGGAAGGGGAGAGTTATGGAGGGACCAGGACCTGCCGGTACCCCAAACAGAAGCCAATGAGGATAAGAAATCAAAATGAAGCGGAGTGAGCAGTGTTTTTTTCCTTGACAGATTAGACCTTTTTCTCCCCATGACCTTTGCTTGGAGGAGCGATAACTCACCAGGTTAACGATCACTCGGCGGAAGTGTTACTGAATTGTTTCAAGAAAAACAAAACAAAACAAAACAAAACAAGCCTAAAAAAATCCGACAAAAACCAACTCCAAACCGAACCGACAGTGGAGAGGAGGACAAAAAGCTCCGGATTTCCCATCCCTGTGCCAACGGGATTGGGATTTCGGGGGCATTTTGGGGTCGGTAGGTGTGTGGGTGGGGATGATGCTGTGAAGCAAAGGAGGCAATTTGCGCTATCAGCGCTCTGCAAATCGATACTTTGGGAACAGCTCAGCAGAGACGGGAAGAATCACCATCCCCGCTCCTCCACCCACCCTCCAAATGCCAAAATAATAGCTTGAATTATGCGCTCACGTGATTGGGACACGTCAACCTTTTGCCCGTTTTATATAGAATTGGGAAACGATCCGCTCCCTCTCCACTCTCACTAATTCCTCCATCAGCAAATTTCCCAAACTTGCCTGGCCGGAGATACCCCCCCACTCCCTCCTATCGCACTTGGGGCTGGCCTGGCGTCTGGGGGCTTTTAGCTGCTTATTAATCCTTTTCTTTTAATTATTATCTTCCTCCCCCCCCCCCCCCCCCTCAAAAAAATAAACAAACAAACAAAAAACCAAACAAAAAAAACCACCCCTTTCCTATCTTTTGTCCTGAAAGCGGAGGAGACGAACCAACACTAACGAGGAAAGCGACCTCAACGACCACCGCTCATCTGAACGGCAGAGACGACGGAGATGGGGGGAAAAAAAAACATTTAGGGGCAGGAAAAGCGGAGTGGGGCTTCTCAGCCTTCTCTTCCTCCGAAAGAGATAGAGAGAGAGGAAAACTCCAAGTTTTCTCCCCCCGCCGTCCCACCCCTCACCCACCCTACCGCAATGTGGAAAAAAAAAACAGGATTGGGGTTATTTTTGCAATGATACTCGCCTGAATCCGGGACCCGACGGGCGCTGTTGGACGGCCTGAGCATGGGGGAGAAAGGACCTGGGAGAAGAAATAAGCTCAGTTTACCTTTTTCCGTGCGCTACTTCATAAAGACTTATCAATTTCTGACTAGGGAATATCAGGAAAAGGGGTAAAGAAGCGGTGTTAAGGAATTGTATTTCTCTGGTTTGGGATGTTCCCACTAAATCTCGGTCTTTTAAAGGGAACCGTGAGGATAGAAGCCAGTCCTGCATTCTCCCTTCACTGCACATCTCTGCAACCATCCCACAGCCACCGACAGACACACAGCAGAGCCACTGCCCCGTGCTAAAATCCCCTCTTACTGTAAGGGCATTTGATCTGACATCCTCATCACCATATCAAAGGGCTCCAATCTATCCCGAGTCCTCGGTTAATTTTTAATTAGGTGGGAAAGCTTTGTGAACGGGCAATGTTTAACTCAGCAGAGGACACGTCGGTGGAAGTGGAGGCTTTACATTCTATTTCGACTTCTATCACGGATGCGCCTCGCTATAACACACGTGTTTTAGGCAGAAATAACTCATCCCTATGCCCACAAAGCCCCTGGGCAGAGGTGGCAGCGTGACTCGGGGAAGAAACCATAGAAATCCGCCTGCTCGAGTCACATCCACCCCCAAAGAGCTCATCTCAATGCCCTGAGATATCCCCGTTGCTGTATAATACCACAAAGAGGAACCTAATTTCCAGTCCCCCCATCCACACCAGAACAGAGATCCCCACGCTGCAGTCATTCGTTTTTTAAGAAGAGTGGGAGGAAAGAAAACTGGAAGGATGGAAAAATATCCCAACCCCCCCATTCCCAAACCTGTCCCAAAAGAGAATTGCGAGCACCGACGACATAGAGATCTATACAGCTGTATTTCAGAAAGTGACCATTAATATCAATTTACTTCAATGAAAACTTTGCTTCTTCATGAAGTTGATGATTTATGATAAAATCAATTAAATTACGGCCACTTAGGGCCTGTGGTTCCCTCTCAGATTTCATTCGCCAACAGATCAAGTGCTCGACGAAAAAAATATATATATATTCAGCTTTAGCTTCAGGCGAGAGCAGATAATTCTAAAGCTGGGGAGATTTGATGCGAAGCAGTCTTCAGGGGGGAAGAAAAAGGAAAAAACCACACACAAAAAAAAGGACCCCCACCCTCCAACCAATAGACGCTGTATATCCAAGATATTCTCTCTGCATATTTAACAGTTTGCCTCGGGAAATATCAGACACTGAGTCCAAAGTTTTTCAGTTTCACAGTGCATGTGAACATTTTTAGAACTGGGAACTTGTCCAGAGGGCAGAGTTATTCTCTTGTTCTAAAGGGAAAGGAAGCAGAGGAGAGCAAAGAGTACAAATAGATATGCATTTAGAAAAAACTTTCCAGATTTAATTCAATTTTTCGGATTTTTTTCTTTGCCGTCCATGCAAACGAGTTTCCTGCCTCGCTCTTTATATCTACACTGAGAGTTCATGGGATGTGTGAGGAGGGGGGAAGATTTCTGAGCACGAAACGAAGACCAAAAGTCCATAGAAAACGTTGCACCCGGTATTTCCATATGAAAACTCACCCTCCCTCCCGTTTCCTTTTGGCAGAAATGGCATTTGTGTGAGATGAACCATTTTCGAGTACGTCTCTCACCCAAATCAACCCAACCAACCCAATCAACCCAACCAACCCGATCCAATCCTACTCAACCCAACCCAACTCAACCAACACAACCAAAGCAAACCCAACCCAACCCAACCCAACCATACCATACCGTACCGTACCGTACCGTACCATACCATACCATACCATACCATACCATACCATACCATACCATACCATACCATACCATACCATACCATACCATACCA
>JAPSGF010000083.1:2121480-2131915 GCA_035772895.1 Perdix hodgsoniae
GAGGAGAGGAGAGGAGAGGAGAGGAGAGGAGAGGGAAAAAGAAAAGAAAGGAGAAAGAGAAAGGGAGAAAGAAAGAGAAAGAAGAGAAAAAGAGAAAGAAAGAAAAGAAAAGCGGCCCTGCAGCTCGTGTTTTCCTTAAAAAGGTGCCCCAGCAGCCCCCGGGGGCCGGGCGCGGTGATACGATGCTCACCCTCTCCTCCAAGAGAGGATCCGGGGCTGTACAAGTCTGCTGACCTCGGAATGATCCCTCTTGCCTATGAATTATTGATGAGATATGAGCTCTGATTTCTCCTTTCAGTATGCAAACCCCATTATACTGTTAAAATGGCGATTTAATCGTTTAGAATAGCTTGGCTTTTTTTTTTTTTTCCCTTTTTTTTTTTTTTTCTTTCCCTTCCAACTCATTTGCGCCCCTTTCCTTTTCATTTAGTTCTCTTAATTAAATCCTTTAACAGATTTTTAATCACTTTTTGGCGGATAAAACAAGGCCTCGTGCGCATCTGTAACTCGGTTACCTTGGAGGATTTTGGTTTGGGGGGCGTTGTTGTTTTTTTTTTCTGTGGGGTTTCTTTGTTATGAATTCTTTTCTATCTCGACCCGTTTTGGCTTTTTTTTTGGTGCAGCTTTTCAAACCTGGGTGGAACTCAATTTTATTTACTGTTACAAGAGAGCAAAGGAGCCCTGAAAGAAACGAAAGCTTTAAAAAATTCCTGTATTTGCCAAAAAAAAAAAAAAAAGAGGAAAAAAATAGTAATAAAAATAAATAAACCATGACGTTCAAGATGGCCTGACAATGGCAATGCAATATTGAGCTGCTTTGCACTGAAGCACTCCCCAAACCTCCGTGTCACTCACAAACACATTTTCTCCCGTTTATTGCTGCATGAAGCTGGGAACCAAATGGGAATTTCTGGGTGATATTTTGCCTTTTTCACTCCTGCGTATCACTGCCTTTCAGCATCGGGGTCCCATCTTGGCATAGGGCCCTGGGGATGCAGCACAGCCTGTGCGTGCCCCAAAAGTCAGCGTGAAAAGGCTCTGTAATTAATACAGATGTTTAACGCGGCTCTTTCAATCTGTGAAGCCTCTGATGGCTCTTGGGTGAGAAACAACTGCTTTGGGGTATGGCCCCCCCCGCCCCCCACCCCTCAGTCCCAAAGAATCAGGGAAGCTTCGAGCTCAGGCACTATTCACTAAATGAAAGGAAACCTTCAGGGATAAAAAAAAAAGGCGGGGGGGGGGGGGGGGGGGGTAAAGGGAGAAGGCAGAGAGAGAATGAAAGAAAAAGAAAGGTAAACGTGGACTTGGTTGTGCCCATTTGTAACAAGCTAGAGACATCCAAACTGCACCGGAATGGCTGAGCTGGTGGGGAGGATGCTCGAGGCTTTGGTTGACTTTGCATATTTGAAGCCAACAGACACTCAGCCACCTCCAGGCTCAGTTTTGGAGAGGCCTTGAGTTTCAGTTTTTCCCTATTTGCACCCAAAACAGCAGTATAAAGATCTGCACCACTGCAGGTCCGCAAAACCGGAGTCTATTGTAACCGTGTACAAGAGATTCTCCCTGCTCACAGACCCTGTATGAAAGCATTCTGTATTTATTCTGTCTTCTGCAGCGAGGAGTAATTGCCCCATGCCTGATGTATGCCATTCAAATGAGAGAAACGATGAAAAATGCAAAGGAAAATCCCCACCTACCTGCACGCTCAGAGCTCTGTTTTCCTGTTTATCCTCCTTATACTTCCTTTCCATCAACAACAGGGAGATTTTTTTTTTCTTTAAAGGATAGGGGGGAAGCCTGTGCTCAGCCTGTGCTCCTTCCCAGGCTGTAAAATGGGAGCCAATTATTCCTCCCTGTGTCTCACAGGAAGCTGGAGGTTAACACCATATAGGGGGAGAAAAATCCCCCCCACACCCCCCCCAACCCAGCTTGTTAAAAGAAACCAAACCAAACCAAACCAACAACAGAACAAAACAAATGAGAAATGGTGGTACAACGATTCAGGTAGAAAGTGAACAACAGAACGTGGGGTTTCAAGTGAGAGGTGGATGGGAAGGAGACTGGGGTGATGATGTTGTGCCAGCGACCAACACAGCCTCAGTGCTGCTCCTCTGCTGTGACAGATCCATTGCCATCCCCGTGCTAAAATAAAGGGACGGCAAAGGCTTGCTGCTGGCATTACCTGTTGTGGCCCATACAGGCATCTCCTTGCTGCAATGTCTCGTAGCTAAACAGCATTTCAGACTCCTTTTGCTCAGGCTAGCTCAGTCTGTTATCTTTTCCCCTCAGTATTACGAGCTGCTTACACCAAATGATTAGAAATGGTGGTGCTTGAGATCAAAACCTCAGCCCTAGCTTCATCAGAATGGATTTGGAAGGGAAGTTTGCTTGTGACCCTAGAAGGGATGAAAATGTTTGGGTGGGATGAGACTTCAAGCAGATGAGGGATGAGGGAGAGGCAGATGGATGGACGGACACATGGATACGTGAATGTTGGCAGCGTGTTGGTGGGTGCATACATGCACTGATGGTACGGTTACATTTCCAGATACATATTTAGGAGGAGGGATGTCACTTTTCTTGCCTAAATCACCATCACCAGAATCAGCCCAAATCCTTCCTGATCGCCAGTACAGACCAGAAGGGTTAAGAACGACCAGGCCCATCACTGCTCTAACCCCAGGACGATTCACACCTCTCACCACAACCCCACACCTCCGAGCGCCTCTCACACCGCGGAGACAAAATGTAGCCCATCCAGTCCGCTCGGCTAAATCCGCATTTAAAGTCCATCCCATTGAAATGCCTTTAGGATCCCATTTAAAACAAAAAACCAAAAAACAAACCACCTTTGTTATCAACTGAAAAGCAGGGCTGCAGCTCGCGCAGACTTTAAGAGGCTGCTCAGAATAAAACCAATGTGCTGAAGCAGAAAAGTTCCCTTTCCCTTCCTTGAATTTCCAGGTTTTGCATTTGTGTTGACACGTTTGTGAACGGAGGCTGCACCGGCCACCCCCCGATTGGCCCTGGGTAACAAGCAGGGAGTTTCAAATGATGATCGCAAAGATATTAGGAGACACATGGAGCAGGACAGGAAAAACAGCCCGAGGAAGGAAAAGCAATCTCCAAAGTGTGCAAAAGGGGGGACATTCTGCTTTGTGTAAAAGAGACGGACATGTGTCCACCAAATGTTGTCTTACCCTGAAAATCCCCACTAAGGAGGGGAAAAAAAAAATAAGCTGGTGACTGCTCCAAATTCTGGAACTCCCCCCCTCCCCAACCCAATACCTCCGCTTTGAACTTTTTTTTCCTCCTTCTCCTTTTTTCTTCTTCTTTTTTTTTTTTTTTTTTTAAAGGAACGAGGAGGTGGGGATGGACGTGAGTTGGTTCAGGTGCTGCCCAAACGTCCCCTCACCTCTCCCACAGATGTTCTCCTTCCAAATCACCCCCAGGTTTCCTGCTCTTCTCCCGGAGCTCCGGGGGCCAACCTGAGCGTCCCCACCCGCGGAGCTGAGGGCAGCCCTGTGCCTTCTCCACCCAACCCCGAACTGTGGCAGCCTCTGCTCCTCTGCCCTTCCATGTTTATTATTCCAAAGGGGCAAAGAAAAAGCCCTGCTGCCTGTCTTTCCCAGAGCGGTGTCACTCTGAGAGACAGAGAGAGCAGCAAAGCTGTGACATATAGGTGGGTTCCGTGACGCTCGCAGGGTCTGTATGCAAACTGCAGCCCCTCTGATTATTTTTTTGGAGCACTTTCGAGCCAGGCTGGAGACATAACAGCGGTCATTCAGTGTCTCCATATGGTAGAAAAGAACTACGGAAATGTATGTTCTCGAGGTGGGGGGGAGGGGGGGAGGAGAGGGAAGAAAAAAGAAAAAAGAAAGAAACCCAAATAGGAAAAAAGAAAAAGAAAGGAAGGAAAGTTCGGATGGGAGGGAGGAGGAATGAAACCGATCCCAGCAAAGGCCGAAAGAATAAATTAAAATAATTATAATAATAATAAAAAAGAAGTAAAAGTGCGCAAATTTCCTCGGCAAGCAGGTGAAAAGAATGACAAACCAAACGTGGTCACAACCTGAAGAGCACAGACGTAACACAGCTCATTGAAATGCAAAGGCATGGACCTGCTCTGTGGCTATTTGCAGCGTTATAAAACACACCAAAGCACCGCCAACAAACGAGCAGGATCCTTTTCTTTATCTTTCTTTCTTTCTTTCTTTTTTTGTTTAATAAGTTGAAGGACGAAAACAAACTCGGTCTGAAATGCACGCATCCCCCGGCAAAGATAGGATGGAGCTTTCCCTGCAATCATAATGAATCTTTACAGATTTTCTATTCCTCCCCATTCCACAAAGTTTCCTGGCGGGCCTCGAAGATGGAAATCTAATGCAATTCCAGCTCTCGAGAGGATAAGAATTAGAACCTTCAAAAAGTGAGAAATAAAGCTTTGAAAGGGAGGCAGAACCTCTTTCCTCCCTTCTCAGCTTTTTTTTTTCTTTTTTTTTTCCTCCTTTCTTTTTTCTTTTCCATATAAACCCTTTAAAACAGTTCGAGCAGATAATATTTCAGAAGAACTTACTTTCAGGACTGCAGTCTATTGGCTCTCTGGACTGAAAACTGGACCCGCAAAACATGTTGCCTGCAATTGCAGCGTTTATCTCATCTGGAAAAGTGCTCACCCATTGCTGCCCCTTACAAGCCAAACCAAGCAGTTAAAGTGTCACTTAACATTCTAGAGAATGTGAAATATATTGTACATTGTCAACTCCCCAAAACCATAAAACTAACTTTATGGACCTCACGTGACTTTTGAGAGCCAGTGAGGGGGTATCTGTCTGAGGTCTGGGCGATTTTTACGATCTAACTTCGAGATAAAACCCTATCCATTTGACATCTAAATGTCATACCCACTTTTGGTATAGTTTGCTATTGGTAAAAAAAAAAAAAAAAAAAAAAAAAAAAGAGAGAAAAAAATACCGAGGGAAGGCGAGCAAATGGTTTGGGATCTGACAGTCCACTTCACATCCCTCTCAAAATCACTTAAGAAGTACCTAAACAGTGGGAGATTAAGTTTGGTAAGTTTTAAGATCCAACTTTACTTGCTGCGAACAAAAAGCCGGAGTTGCGCTGGAGGGGCTCGGCGGTGGCTTTTTGCCAACGAGAGAGGCTCGAAAGTGGAGTTGCCTAACGCCTGGTTAGGTTCCCTAGGTAGCAGAATGGTAACGTTTGCCATCTTTGAGGCCGGTTGGGTTTGGCTGAGGCCGAAACGAGTCGTTGGGAGCGAGTGGTTCGGTAGTCGGAGAGTTGCGGTCTGTGATTTACGTGGGGAGGGCAGAGATGGGATGCGAGCTCAGCACCACCGAGAGACGGGAGAGATTACAGCTCAGGGCAGAGGTGTTCTGGAGGGATGTTCGTATAGATCCGTAGATCCATTTTCTGTGTATGCTAAATATACAAACACACAGAGACGTTGATTCCACAGAGCGCAGTTTGACGTGTCTACCGATAGAAATACTCACTTTTAGGATTTCTGGGTGTTTATCTGTATCTGACCGTTCCCGAAACGCACATCTATCGCCTGGGGGTGGGGGGGGGGGGGGGGGGGGGGGATTTATACGCGTCGTTGTAACTTGAAGTACTTTGCAGCAGTTTGTTTGCTATGTTGGTCTGGGAGGGGAGCGGGGGGTGGGGGGGAGATGCGTCGATTTTTGGGGATACGGTCGAGAAATGGGACAAAACAGCGTTTATTGGCGGCGGTGCGGGGTGTGTGGGTGAGACTGGGAGCTCCGGAGGAACTCAGGGCCCTCCGGGGAGCCGCCGGTGAGGTTCAGGCCGGCGGATTGCGGGAGCGATGCGGGAACGGAGCGGAGCCTTTGTGAGTAGGAGAAACGTTTATTTGACTTCAAGGAAAGCTACAAACAAATACAAAAAAAGCGTATAGGCAAAGTACTACCAGGCAGCTAGACATGACAGATGCCTTTTTTTTTTCCTTTTCTTCTTTTTTTTTTTTTAATACACGTAACATCGCATTCACTCTGCCCAACTACAAACCGTCTATGAGTCACATCAGGAATATTCCTAGTATTTACAAACATCAGAGCACTCTATCGTCGGTCGGATTTGATACATTTTTTGTTTGAATAGTGAAGTTTTACCCACGTCTAAGAGCACATCTCAGAAATCAGCCTGGGACGGGAAATCCGGGCCTGAAGTTTGAACTAAAACACAGACTGGACAATTTTAAGACAGAAAGATACATGAGATTTTTCTTTTTCTTTTCCTTTTTTTTTTTTTTTCTTTTTTCCCCCTTTTTAATTTTTTTTCTTTTTTTTTTTTTTTTTTTTTCCCTCCTTTTTTCCCCTCTTTTTTTTTTTTAAATTTTTTTTGTACTTTTCTATTTTTTCACGTTTATTATTATTTTTACTGCGACTTGTAGTGCAGGAACCCCCGATTTTAGCTCAGGCAGAGAAGAACTCACCCCCAAAGCAGTAAACTCAGGAAGGGGAAAAAGCAACAAATAAACAAACAACCGTTATCTGTTACCATCTCATAAATAAGTTATAACATTTATAAGGCTCACATAAAACATGCTGGCTTTCCAGAAAGCATCAAGATAGCACGGACACGTACATTTATAAGAACAACGAGAGCATGGGGAGCATCTGCAAATAAAATTTAATAATAATTAAAAAGAAATTCATAGGAAACAAAAAAAAAATCATAAACCGAAGATTAAAAAAAAAATACAAGAAAGAAAGAAAACCACGACATGAACTCAGTCCTGGGACAACGGTACCATACGAGTCGGTTTCGAATAGCAACAACATGCTGAAAAGAAGGTGCCTCACTGTACAGTACTCCAAAACTAAGATCTGCTGCGCTTTATTTATTTACGGCTTTATTTAATGTTTCCTCTTCTTTCCTCGATATTCCTTCCTCTATAATTTATGGCTGAAAGGCGCTGCCCGCAGAGGCTAAGCTCATGCTTTTCAGTTTATTATCCTTCTTCCATTTCATCCTCCTGTTCTGGAACCAGATTTTGATCTGCCTCTCGGAGAGGCACAGAGCGTGAGCGATCTCTATTCTCCTCCTGCGGGTGAGATATCTATTGAAGTGGAATTCCTTTTCCAACTCCAGGGTCTGGTAGCGAGTGTAAGCTGTCCTCGCCCTCTTCCCGTCTGGTCCAGTCATGTCTGAATAACACGGACAACAACGGGATTTTCAATTTCGCTTCAATTCTTTCTGCCAGGATTTTCTTTTTCTTTTTCTTTTTTTAATTAATTATTACGACTCTATGCACGTATATTTCACATCGAGGGACAAGATTCACCTTCCTCGGGCCATTAGGAACGCTGCTTATTCCCCATATAGCAGCTTCCCCACCTCTCCCCCCGGTCTCCTTCTCTTTCCCGCACACCCCCCGACACGTGGAAACCCCCCCACCTTTGGCCCCTCCAAAAGCGACACCCGAAAACTCAATATTCATCATTTCACCGAAGAACCGAGATCCTGAAATCGCCCTTTTTCACCCTCGCCTGGGTTTTTTTTTGTGTGTATGTGTGTGTGTGTGTGTGTGTTCATGTGTGCGTGTGTCTGTGTGTTTGTGCCTGCTTTGCTGGGTCATCTGCATTAATGCCGCTTTCTTTTTCTCCAGGAGGGGGGGAAGATAAAGGAAAAAAAAAAGGAAAAAAAAAAAAAGAAAAGGGAGTTTGGGAGGGGAGGTGGGGGGTAGGGAAGGGGGCGACTCACTGTTTTCTGTATCTCTTTGCAATTTGGGTTTTATCACGAGCGGAATGTCAGAAGTACACCCAGCAGAAGAAGAGAAGGAAAGGACGGAGAGATCCATCTGTGCATATAATGCCATTTTAATGGTCAATTCTTTCCTTTCTTCTGCCCCCCCCCCCACCCCCCCCCACCCCAAAGGAACACCCCCTTCCCTCAATTTTTAAATTACCTTCTCCCACCATAGACATATCGCTACTAGCCTGAAATAAGCGCACGTTTCGCGGCCGGAATAGCGAAACTAAAAGAAATTCTTCCCCCTCCAGGCGCCAGAGGCAGCTTTAAGGCAGTGATCAGAGCAAGAAATGCAAAAAGCCATAAATAGCTGCGATTCTGATCAAAGAGCCAGCACCGAATAAAGGGAAGGAGAGAGAATAAAAAAAAAAAAAGAAAGAAAAAAGGGGGGGTGGGGGTGGGGGTGGGGGGGGAGGGTGTGGGAAGGGAAAGGGGGGGATTTAAAAAAAGGAGAAAAAAAAAACAAACCCAAAACCAAAAAAAAAGAGGGGTGTGCGAAAATAAACAACAACAACGACAACGACCGAAAAAGAAGTAGCTGTACCATGGCTAATGTGAAGTTTCCTCATCCAAGGGAATATCTGAGGTGCCTGCCCTTCTGTTGCTGCCGTGGAGGTTGCGATGGGCTCTGCCTGCGCTCGGGGGATGCTGCTGCTTATTGGAGTGCCCTCGTCGGCTCCCGAGGACGCGCTGGTCTCGTCTAGTTCTGTGAAATTTGTGTTGGTGCTGGCAGAAGTAGCTTGGTCGGAGGGGGACGGGGCGGGCTTGCCTCCATGGCTCTCGCTGTTGGAGCAGGGAAGGGAGTCGGGAGAAGATAAGGAGCAGCTAGACGCCTGTCTAAACCTGCTCTCCTGAGCTGGAGAAGGGAAACCGCGGGAGCTCTCCCCCACAGCCCCAAAGTGACTAGAGGAGGCTGAGCGGTTGATGCTAAGGTCCATCCCATTGTAGTTGTAGCCATAAGAGCTGGAATGCATGGTGCTTGAATCTCTGTAAGAACCGTTCATGGAACTGCTGGTCCCATAATTTAGTAACTGATAGTCGGGGCCATTTGGGTAGCGCCCTGAGAACGAGTTTACAAAGTAAGAGCTCATTTGGGTTATTTTGGAGGGCTTGATTTGTGGCTCGTGGTCGTTATAACCCTGTGCTTGACGATTTATGATGTATTAATGAATTATAGCAATGCACTGTACTTCGTTTTTGCTATGTATGCGGCCAAATATGGGGGGAGGGTGGGGGTGCGTTTGGGAATCACGTGCTTTTGTTGACCAGTCGTAAATTCTCACTGATGACCTCAAGAGGTAATTCATGCTCTATGGTTACAAATAATGACGAGCGAGGAGTCGTTAGGCCCAAGTCGGTGCGCGGCGCCCCGAGGCCCCGGGCGCGCCGGCGCGCCGCCACCGCCACCTTGGACTGGCGCGCCACCTGCCGGCCGCGCAGGGGTATTGCAGCCCGGCCCCGACTCGCACCCCGACCCCAACTCGGGGTCCCCGCTCCCCTTTTTCTCCCCTTCTTTGCGAAATCCAAAGAGAGGAGTTTGGGGAAGTGTTCAGGTGGGAATGGGGCTCCAAGCTTTGCTTGAGGTTCCGCGTGGTTCCTCACGGCTGCTTCAGTGTTTGAGCCAACGCGTTGTTTCTCGCTGTTGCTTCTGTTGTAGGATTGGAGTTTTGGAGGTGTCGTGTTAAATTCCTGATGGGTTTCTTCTCTTTTTGGGGGTGAGGGGACAATGCGTGGCCGCGGGGGTTTATTTCCGTGGGGAAAGGAGAGTTTTGTGCACGCCGAGTCGGGCGGTCGCACCTCCATCGAAGGGGAAAAAAAGAGGGAAAACGAGGGGAAAAGAAAAGCAAAAAGAGGCAAAGTCCGGCCGGTGGGAACGGTGACAGCGTTGCTTTTAGGATATTCATTTCCCGAGCATTTCCCGTTCTCCTTGCACACAGCATTGTGTTACGTCGTTCCTTTCCATGTGCAAACCTGCAAGGAATATTGGGGAGCAAAAGCGCTCAGAAATGGCTAAAAGCGAGGGGAAAGAGCGGTGCTTTGCTGAGCGTTACTTTCCTTTCTCTTGTCATTTTCTCCCTTCTTTCTTTCCTTCTTTCCTTTCTTTCTTCTTTCTTTCTTTCTTTTTTTCCTTTCCTTCTTTCCTTCTCTCCTTCTTTCCTTCTTCCCTTCTCCCGTTCTTTCCTTCTTTCCTTTCTTCTTTCCTTCTTTCTTTTCTTTTTTTTCTTCCCCCCCCCCAAAGCAGTTTAGGAATTTCATATGCTTGTCTGCAACTCATTGGAAATTATGCGCCATATTGAAAGTGACATATAATTATAATAATTACGGGCAATGAAAAGCGTGGCAATAATAGTAAATGTCCTACAGCTGTGAAGCTTCTGCATGAATTGATTTTAAAAGTGACTGACATTAAAGCAGCTCGTGGCACGGGGGAATGCGTTCGTATATAGGTATTCCTATGGCAGTGGGGAAAGGGAATGGGAATGGGGTGATCCTATTGCATTGCTTCCCCCCCCCCCCCCCCCTCCCCCCTTCCAACCCCGTGAAACTCCAGAAAATCGTCTCCGTGTTCGGCCGCTCGGTTTGTTCCCTTCCTGATCCGAAATCTCTTCAGAACAAAAAACAGAACCGGGGTGCGAGGAGG
>JAPSGF010000083.1:2160730-2190887 GCA_035772895.1 Perdix hodgsoniae
TTTTTTTTTTTCAGTCCTGGATGCGATGATTGACGTTCGGCTCCGGTTCGGTGCGGGTCCCGCCCGGCTGTGCGGGGTAACGGGGTCAGTTTTTCCCGACTTATTATGACAAATGCGTTTATTGCGAGATGATCTGATGGCGTCGTAAATGTTGGTTAAGGAAAAGGTGCGCGGTGCGATTAGGGCAAAAGTGTTTTCTGGACTTCAGCTGTAACAGTCTGGATCAATTCGCCTCTTTTAATCTATTGCCCCTCCGCCCTTCTTCCTCTCACCCCAACACAGAAGGATATTTAATGTGAAGGGCAAAGAGATTTCTAGGAATGATAAATCATCGCGAATCCTTTCTGAAGTATATAGGGATGTAAGTATTATATAGCCTGTATTAACGGGCTAATAATAACGTTGAGGGTGTGCTTGTGTGTGTGTGTGTGTGCTAATAGCCACCTGAAATCAAGGAAAAGCGTATTTCGCATCTCTCTCTGTCTGTGATACCGTATGTGTGTGTGTGTACACGACTCCTGTGTGCCTGTCTGTCCAAAACCTATGTACGAATTTGCTATCAGAGGTCTGATACGGGGTGATCATTGAGGCGCTGAAAACCCGACACCCGAATTGTTAGATTTTCCCTTATTTGCCATCAGCGTTGTTTTTCGATGGCCCTCAGCGTGACGGAGGGACGCTTTTCCCCACGTCCAGAAACAGAGACGCTCTTCAAGAGGAGCTGGGAAGAAGCTGTCCATTTTCATTAAAAAATCATAATAATAATAATAATAATCGAAAGGGTCGGGATGATGGGCAGAGAAAGCCGGATCCCAATACCGGAGGTCGGATTTATTTTTAATTTTTTACATCAATCACGGTTATAAGAGCCCCCCTCCGCCCCCAGCCGGAGCAAAAAGCTCCCTGGTCTGGAAAAGCAGAGGCAGTCTCGGGCTCCAGCCAAGGTGAGCTCTGGTTTAAGCTCTTGCAAAGACCGTCGCGTGTAAATGTGACCAGGTGAGTCCTCACTTCCCGACAAACCTTCCTCTCCTTTCTGTGGGGTGCATCCAAATCAACCTCGCTTCATCCCTTTGCATTTCAGCTGGGGAAGGCAGAGAAATCCCTACAAGTAGAGCGGCGTGGGGCAAAATCGCTCATCTCCCAAAGCAGGGCGAACGATGGGCAAAATTCGTGCTTTCCCCAACTTTGATTTGCTCTACCCTTTAACTCGTTACGGAGGGTTTTGAACTTAAGGGATCCCGTGTCATCAGCCATGCAATGCGAGCTGCTTGCTCGGATTGCCACAGTCCTCTGCTTTATTGCCTTCGAAGACTTTATTCTTTTTATTACATCAGCCCATCTCACAACAGATTCGGAGGGACTCTGAAAATATTATGAGAGCTCGGAAAAAGGAAGGGCTGATTTAAGCGAGTTCTGGAGATTAAACTCTCCTGGCTCGTGGAAATGTGTTTATACAAGTGATGGATAAACAGCCGTGTTGGCATCGGGGTGTTGAATAAGTATAGATAAAATTATTGAACGTTAATTGAAGCAAAACACCTGTTCTCTGTTTGCTAGATAGATTGGCCGTGTCTTACCTGTAATAAATATATTCTTGGGGAAAAAAAAAAAGAAAATCCTGGTGCGCCTCCTATAAATAATGATGAACTATGTCAGCATGTGAGTATGTAATCTTCTGTAGTATATAAATTCAGCCCAAGAAGACTCTTAGGAGTGTGGCTGTGAGGCAGAAAGCAGGAGTTCTCAGATCCCTGGTGGATGGAAACTTCACATGCTGATCTGTCAAGTCCATTTGCTTTCGCTCCTCTGGAGGTTTCCGTTTGTTCAGTAGTTTATTTTTGGTGCATATTCCCATAGCTCATATCTTTGTAACTTTTGCTGAGAGGGACTCCAGGCCAGCAGCCGCTCCATCCCAGATCTGGGAGCCCCGGTCGCGTGGTTCTGTCTGTTTCCTGTGACTTCATACTTGAAAACCTCAAACAGAGCCCGAAAGAAATGGCATGAAAGGCTCTTCTCTTTGAGAGGGGAAAAAAAAAAGAAAAAGAAAAAGAAAAAAAAAACCACCAAAAACAACTCCGAGGAGGAAAAGCAGGGGGGAAAGAGACCTCGGAGAGTCAATTTCGGGATGAGTTCTTGGGTTAGGGCAGCCAGGGTGTGAGAGATGGGCTTCGCTTTGCACACCGGCCGCCTACACTTGAGGTATGGGCTTATTGCTGGTCGGTAAAATGGAACTAGAAACAGTAATACCCCCCTCCCCCCCACCACCAAAAAAAAAAGAAGTCAAAAGTGGAAACTTTTTGCTGCTCTCAGAATCAGTGCCAAGTACTATTTTGCCTGTGAGGCAAAAACTGGGAGCGTTGTCAGCTTGCAATGGAAACCCAGAGGCTTCCGAGCTCAGACGTTGTTTATAAATAATCTTTCTTGTTTGTGGAGAGAAAACCAACTCCACACAGCGCTCCCCTTTGAAACACACAGCTGCAAAAAATTCATCCTTAACAAACAGCTTCCTCGGGTCGGTATTGCTGCACAGACCAAACACAAAACGCCTTCACAAGATGCAGCTTGCAGGTCTGCTCCGCTGCCATCTTTTGCTGATGTGGAAGTTTTGGCATCAGAAAAAATAAAAGAGGAGACGATCCTATTTATTTTATTTTTCATTTTTATTTATATGTGTGTATGTGTGTATATATATATTTATTTATTTATTTATTTTTGCCTGAAAACATATTGAACCACTTGTATTATTTTGAAGGACAGTTGTTATCATTTATTAGAATTGGCACCTTCCTTTTCCGGACGCTTTAGCACTGAGATGAAGGAGGTGGGGGGAGACCTGGGGGTGCGGGGCTTTCTGCTGCGCTGGGATGGGATGGAGGGGGTCGTAGCACCGTTTCCAGGTGGTGTGAAGTGTGCGTTACTTTGGATACATTCGCTCTTCTTTTCACGTTGGGTTTTGAAGGTGATAAGGAAGGGAGAGGGGAGAACAGCTGAGAGCGAACCTCACGGCTATGGGGAGTCTGGAGACCAGATTCAGAGAGATCACTCAGCCTTCAAATGGCTGAGCGTTAATTTCGGATACGAAAAGTATGCCGAAATAGCAATCATTCATAATAATAATTATAGAAATACTTTAAAAACCAAGAAACAGTAATAAAATCCCAGCTTAAAGCGCTCAGAATTCACCAACAACGCATTTACGCGGAACTGAGAGAGAAAACTTCAGTCCCAAACCCCTCCAAAGTCACGAGAGCGGAACAAAAATCCCTGTTGAGGAGTTAAAGTTCTTTTCTTTTTCCTTTTTTAATAAATAAATAATAATAAAAAAGTGAAATAAGTTTCTGTAGCCTGAAAGAAGAAGGATCTACCTTTGCCATTTCCTGTGTTAGCCCTCAGTTTGAATGCGGCCGTCTGTTAAAAATCCGTGAGTGGTGAGAAGAAGGAGGGGGGGGGGGGGAAAGGGGGGGGGGGGGGGGAGGCGGAATTCCTTGTCTGAAGAGAAGCAAAAACAAGTTACACATGTGGGCAGTTTTCCAAGAACCCGAAGTATACACCGGTTAAAAAACACAATTCCAAACGAGGTTTGTAATCTCAGCACTTAATAAAGCATTTCGATCTCCTGTAAAGTAAAAGCGTGTGCGCTTGGTAAAAGGGGAAGCCGGAGGAGAGAAAGTTAAAATAAAGTTGGACTGTTGTTCAGAAGCCCACATTTTTGCTGCCAGACCGCTTCTCCCCTCCGTCTCCTCTTCTCCCTCCATGAAACCATATTGAGCTCCCACGCAAGAACTGGGCGACCGCATCGCTCCCACTGCCGCCGGTTTTGGGGCTTTTATACCCAACTGCTGCTTGGTCACCCGTTACGATCAGCTGTGGGGTCACAGCCAGGTAGTGGGACCCCCCCCCCCAAAAAAAAAAAAAAAATAAAAAAATAATAAAAATCGCCTGAAGTCTGGGAGGGGTCTGCCTCCACCACATCGAAGCAAAGCAGTAGGGTGGGAAAAGGGCACAGGTACGAGAATGAAGTTCTGAAGGGACTTTTCCCGTAAAATAAAAGATAAAGCGATAAAAGAAAGTGCAGTAATAAAATAGTATAAAAGGGGGAGATTCTTTCAGAAGGGCTCTTTCCGCACCGCTTCCCCCCCCCCCCCCCCCCCCCCACCACCACACACACAGACCCCGAGTCGGGCCGATATGGGGCAGACGGGACCTTGGCAGGAGAGCAACTCGTGGGAAATATGTTGGACGACCCGCAGTTTCTCGCTGCCTCTTAGCTCAGAACTGCGCATCACTTCGCAAACGGGGCACAAGTTACCACGAGGAGGGGATTTTTCCACCATCCCCACACAGCTGATTCTCCAGGTAAGGTCAATCTTTTCTTTCTAATTCGGAAAAGAAGAGAAAGAAACGGCTGCGGAGCTGCGGGACGAGGGGATCGTCTTCCCTCACCCTTCTCACCCCATTCTTTCTTTGGGAAACGAGTTCTGTCCCCGCTTACAGGCAGCCATACACCCCCCCACCCCCCCCCCCCCCCCCCCCCCGAGCCTGATTCTGATCTCCCCCAGCTCCGTCTCCCCACTCTCCTCCCCGGCCCTCGCTTCCTGTATGGACGTGGGTAGGAAAGAGATCAAAATCAGCAGCCCAGACATTTACAAGGCAACTTAGTGGTTGCCTATGGGGACATTATTACCGAATAGTTTATGATTAACTTTCCCAGATTGTCCTTTTCCGTTTAAGGGCTTTGAGGCAGGGCACAAGTAGCGCGTTGTTTCTAAGGAAGGAGTCACGGGGCCGCTGAATTGGGTAGAAAACTCCGAGCAATTTGACGCTGTTTGACTTTCCCTCTCCTCCCCTCGGAGCGGCTGTTTGTTTAATAGCGGAGATAGGCGATGCGTCCGCCACAATCACCACTTTCGGCGGAGAAAGCACACGCCGACCTCAAACCCAGACGAGTTTTCTGTTTGTTTGTTTTCGTTTTAACAAAATGGAGGGGGGAGGGAAAATAAAAATGCAGGAAAAAAGAGAGAGAGAGAAAAAAAAAAGAATTCCCAGGGATCTCTCAGCCGCAGCAGATGGCGGTTAAACCCTGGATATCGTATCAAAGTTTAATTCTTCAAACCTCGGAGGGGCACACGCGGGCTCAGGCTCGTTTAGCCGTGGCCTGGATCATGTGAAACTTGTTTTTTACGGGTGTTTCAAACACCAACGCTGGGCGAATGGCTTCCACGAGCTGAGCGGTAACGCACACCGAGCACAAAGTCGCAGTGTGTCCAAGAGGAACGGAAGGACTTCGTGCAAACACGCACCGTTTCCCTCACCCTCCCACTCCCACGAGGACTTTCGTGAGCTTCAAAGACATTAAAACGAGCGCGGCCCCGCATGCAACACGTTGGAATGAGGACGGGGGAGGAAATCATTGCGGCGATTCCCGACGCCACCCGAACCTTTTCGTTCCGTAAACGTAGCGTTGGGTTTTTGGGTTTGTCTGGGGGTGTCCTAAGAGATGCAGGAGCTCCTCAGCGGCTGAATATTGCCCTGAATTCAATATCCTACACGTCCAGCTAAGCTGGCCATTTAAACCTCTAAGGGAAAAGCCATGCAGAGCCGCTCGCCGTCCCCATCCCTGTAACACCGCCAGCGAAATGACAAAGGCGAGGCACTGCGCGATGAGCAGCAGAGCCTTTAATAAACTTAGTTTCTCAGTGGGGATAATTAAACTGGACGCCGTTTCTTTGTGCTCCCTAACGTCGCGTTTTATCCCTCGCACGGAGGAGGGGATCACTACAACAAGACGCCCTCCGATCACTTTGTAGCTGTGCGCGGATTTATATGTGGGTATTTTATACGACGCTAAAAAGAAAAAGGAAACTTTATGGAGGTTTCGGGACTGCCTGCCGCTGGGGGGAGGGGGGGGGGCATTTTGGCCTCCGAGAGGCGCCGCAGCCTAATTGGACCTTTAATGAGGTCTTGATGATTTGGGTCGTTGTCTCGCCAAAAGTCCCCTAAAATGGGGAATTGAGACAAAGAAAACGGCACCGCTGCGTGGTGCGGGGAGCGGTGCGGGGCTGCGGGGCTCCGTGTCCGCCCCCTCCATCCTGCCCGGGGCAGCTGCACACCGAGGGGGATAACTGGAGTAAATCAGGTAGTTTGATGTTCTTGTGTTTAAAATTTAAAGCCCAACAACATGAAACTACCTAATTCACAGAGCAGTTCTAGTTCATTCTTGGGTCAAAGGCTAAAATTACCGAGAAAGGCGCCTGGGCGGCCATTTTGTTTGACATCATCTGCGATCTGAACTTTTATAATAGAAAACAGTTGCTAGGAAACAAAAGCAACAAAAGGACCTTTTCAGAGACGAAATAAAACCCCTACGATTTCGCGAAATGACTATTCAAATGATTTCCTATGTACAGTGTCTGGAGCGGATCCCTCCCGCAGGACGTTACAAATAGTTGACAAATAGAGCAGAGGAAACAGTAAAATGCTGTTGACTTTGAGAAACAAGCGATTATCGAGGCAATAAAATAAGTCTAAAAATTCCTAAAGTTCTTCCCCCCACCTCCTCCGGAAAGCTGATTTCAAGGGCCCTTCCCGTATCAACGGCATCCATCGAGGCTTTGTATTAAAACGCTATTACAAGAGATAGAGAGGCAGATTATATATTATATATATAATCTCGGAACATAAATGCTTAGGGGACTGTCGCCAGAAAAGAGAATGAAGTCAAAGCAGAGCGTTCCGTAATAATAATAATTATTATTAGAAGAGCTCTTAATTCATATTCCCCTCCTCTGAATGCCTGTATAAGGTGATTAATTTAAAGAAAAGAAGAAGGCGAGAACGTATAAATCAAGGAAAGCAAGAGAAAAAGCATCATTGTGACTGGTAGAGGTGTGAATAGTAACTCAGAGAAAGTTATGATGTCTTTCCTCCCCCCCCAATGTGAACCTCGTGCTGGAAGAACGTGTTATAAAATGATGGAATGGGGAATTAAAGCCGGGAAGAGGAGATTGGAGCCAAGCGGCTCTCAGGGCTTTGCTGTGACTTCCGAAGGGGGAAATTGGAAGAAAGAGCAAAAAAAATAAAAGAAAATACAGGAATTCTCATTTGGCAAAGTGTGGACCGTACATCCCCAGAGCATCGGGTCAGGCTCCTTCCTGTCACAAATGCTGATGCATGCACATAATTGATATATGTACAAAATAAAGTTGAAGGCTTACCTTGTGAATTCAGATTTAGTCCTCAGGTGGATTAAATAACAAAACACAGTGGAATCAATACGGGCTAGAAAAAAATGGGGCAATAGCCCCCAAAGAGCGAGTTTAGAGGAGATTAAAGTTCATTCAGAACGAATTCTCTGGGATGAAGAGATGCACGCAGGAGCCAGAAAGTCGACAGTAATTTAGCTCCATTTCATTTGAGATGCACTTAAAGGAGTGGATGGGACCGTATATAAATCTATTGTGCCGGAAATACAATAAAACTTTGCCATGTTGTTGAACTTCAAACAGTTTACACCAAGTCGGGAGGGAGGAGAGAGATGGGGCGGAATCATGAAAAAAAATCCAACACATAAACCAAACCCAAAGCCAGCACATAAACCAAATCCAGCACCAACCCAAAGTCAACATATAATTCAAACCCATCACCAACCCAAACCCAACGTTTAAACTAAACCCAATGTATAAACTAAACCCAACATCAACCTAAACCAGTGTATAAACTAAATCTAATGCATAAACCAAACCCAACACCAAACCAAAGCCAACACATAAACCAAGTCCAATGTATAAACCAAACCCACCATCAACCTAAACTCAATGTATAAACTAAATCTAACACATAAACCAAACCCAATACCAACCTAAACCCAACATATAAACTAAATCTAACGCATAAATCAAACCTAACACCAACTCAAAGCCAGCATACAAACCAAACCAAACCCAATACCAACCTAAACCCAACGTATAATCCAAACCTAACACATAAACCAAACCCAACACTACCCCAAACCCATTGTATAATCCTAACCCAACATGTAACCCAAAGCCAACACATAAACCAAACCCAAACACCACCAACTTAAACCCAACACATAAACCAAACTCAGCATCAACCCAAACCCAACGCCGCCAACCCAAACCCAACACAACAAACCTGCAGGGAATTCCCCCTGGGAAAACAAACAAATAAACACATATTTAAAAGAGAATAGAAAGAGGGGAAAAAACTCATCTGGAGGAGAGGAGTTGTGGAGACCGGGTGTTTATTTTCATGTTGTGTGAGGTTAAAGCCCTCCCAAAAGGGGGAAAAGATCTTCTGACCAGGAGTCTTTGGTACAAGAGAAGCTTGTATGCATTTTTTTCTATTACTTTATGAATAATCTCCCTCCTCCCCCTCCCCCCCATCTCTTTCACCATTTTGGCACAATGTATGTATATATATGTAGGACCAAGTTTAAATAAATCGGATCTATGAATGAACTTTCATGGAGTTGACTACGAAACTTGAATTACATCTACATTAGGGACATCTAGCCCTGCACTCCTGAGGTCGGTAGGCATGATAAGTTTGCAGTCGTGCACACATACCATCCACTAAAGTTATTTCTATCACATCCACAGCATCATTACAATGCTCTGAATATTTTCTACTTCCCATGAAGAGAAATAATATTAATAATAGTTAAAGAAAAAGGATAACAGTACGTCTGCAATTACCGAAGCCAAAGTCACAGTCACACTTGAACTCGTAATGCTAAAAGCTCTTTCCTTCAGACAGGACAGGCAGGAATGCATTTAGAACTGAGCTTCCACCGCTGCAATGTGGAAATGAAGCACACTCTGCCCCCCCAGCCCCCCTTAGAAAATTGCAAATTGAAAACATAAATAAGGGAAACCACTCAAGTTAAGCATGAAAAACAAAACTGCACGTGCCATTTAATTTCATGATCAGGTTTAAAATAAATAACAATTAGTCGAAAAGGGAGAGAAAGAAAAAAAAGGGGGGGGGGAGAGAGAGCAAAAATAGAAGGAAGAAAAAGAACGAAATGCAAATAGGTGATGAATTAGCTTTAATTCTTGGGCTGGAATCACATTTGAAGGTAATGGGGGTTATTTTTCCCTTTCTGGATGTTGCTAAAGTTTTTAAAAACATTTTAAATTTAGACATCGAAGGCAAGTTAGAGCTCTGAGACAGCAAATGGATGTCTCAGCAATAAGAGAACTTCTGCTTGTCAGGGGAATAAGTGCTAAAATAATTAATAGGGTGGAATGGGAGGGCGCTTGCATGAGCATAGATCAGTAAATGTATATATGTGTATATATCCATTACAAACACACTTAACAGAAGAATCTATTACAGATTATCCAAAGGAAATGGCATCGAGCCTCCAGATCTCATCCCTGATTTCTTTGTGACTTACTTAGATGTTCACAAAGCCCTACTTTTATTAAAATACGGTGATAGCAGCTGTTTTTCACAGCTCCCATTCATCAGCATTAGCCTTTGGGAGTATCTGGTGTCCGCTCCTTAGGAATCATGCAGATATTCCCAAGCAGAACACGTTCCAAACGGGAGGCTCTTGATGCGTTTATAAGGGAAAGATGAAGAAATCGCCCCCAAACCCTCTTTCCTTCCCTCCCACCTCCCCCCACCTCGCTATGCCCCGTGGGAGTGGGAAACAGCTCGGCGTAGGCTCTCTCTTTTTTCTTCCCCCTATCCATCAAACCAAAAAGATACTCAGCAACGCACAGAAAAGTGCACTGTGACGTTTTTTAGCCAGCATTGCCACAAAAAAAAAAGGGGGGGGGGGGGGGGGGATGCTGGGAAAGGAGACATTGGTGGGGGGGGGATAGAAAATGCTCGACTCGTTCGTACTCCGCCAAGAAACCATAAATAAGAATTACTAAAAACTCTCTGCCCTCCTTTGGCTGGGGCTGCATTTAACCCCGCACAGCAGCATCGTGTCATCCTCCCTCTCACTCCTCCTCCCCCCCCATAACTTCCATTCCCCTCATCCCCCGTCGGGGTCCGTTGGCTCCGTGGCCTCAGGGCGGCGCTCGCTGGCCGGGTTCGGCCCCGGCTCCGCGCTACCTCCGCACCAGCGCTGCCATCCGCGGTGCGGCCTTTGTTTCCTTCGCCGACCATTTTAACAGAGCTTTTTTTTTTTCTCCCCCCCACCCCCCTTTATTATTATTATTAATATTATTTTAAAGTGAAAGAAGTGATAAGGAAAGAGAGAAAAGACGTTTGAGAATAAAAATGAGACATTCTGCCTTAAAGAAGGCGACGATCAAAGTCGTTTCCCCTCAGCCCGTTCCCTGAGGGATGCCCTCAGACGCGATCCAAGCAAAAGGCTTTGTAACCGTTGGGAATTCCGGGCTGGGAATGCTCGGATTGAGCGTGGAGACCCGAAGGTGAGGGCAGCGAGGTGTGCCGAGGGGCAGAAGGGATCCCGAGTCCTGCTTAGATGTGAAAGCGGCATCAAATGCAACCTTAGAGAAAGAGTGAAGCGGAATCCCGAGGGAAAACTTCCCTTCGGGGCAAGAAAACACGAAGCGGAGGGCAGTCGGAGCCCCTCTGCCCGGCCTTTCCCATCAGGATTGGCCTGGATGCTTTGCTTCACCATTCTTCCACCACCTCTCACGGCTCGCCGTTCCCAAATCACGGTGTGCGACCGTCCGGATTCGTCCCGAGATCAGGGAGAGCCGCAGTCAGACAGAAAACCCCGAGATATTGGATCCCGCTGCGCCTTAGAGCCCCTTCCATCGGCACCCACTTCCCACACCATTAAGAGAAACCAAACCGTGCGAAATCCACAGGGAGAAAAAGGAAAAATCCGGACAAAAATCCGTTCGGTGCCGGAGAACCGCAATGAATAAGAAGAAAAAGGAGGGGAGAGAATCGCTCACACCTAGCTCAGTAATTCTATTTCTTTGCAGGGCGAACTGGAAATGTGGACGGTGTGCAGAAGCGAAACGAGCCCACAGTTCAGCTAGGGAACACCCAATGATCCCCATAAAGCCGACCCCAATTTGGGACGATTGGAACCGTCTCAGCTCCAACCCGGGGCTCTGCACCAAACCCGGCATCGTGAGCTGAGATGGGGAGGGCGGGGGGGGGGGCTTCACTTACAGAAATATCATTTAATTAATCCACAGATGCGGCAAAGCTTCTAAATTAACCGAACAAGACTTGAAGTCGCAATGGGAGCTGTGGGTGAAGCGGTTAAAGCCGAACATCGAGAAAGAATTCAGGTAAAAGGGAGGAGGAAACGTTGGATGGCATTAAAGAAAAGGAGTTGGTAAAATACTTTCAGCAGTCGGATATGAGCATCTACTTATCCGACATGAAACCTCTCTCTTTGCCAAGACTTTATTGGTCCAACAATTCGTTCCATTATTCCCCCCCCCCCCCCCATTTTATTTTTTCTTGGGGAAATCTGTCCAAAAATCTCGGTTTCAGCCGCGTTCAGAGTCTTTTTTTCTTCCTTCCCTCCATTCCATTAATCTTTTAATTATTAGTTTAATTATTAGTTTATCCATTACGGGTGGTTTGGGATTATGTTTGAATCTCGGAAAAAGACATCAGTTGAAAAATAAACAAATTGAAGAGTAATATTATTGAGAATTCTACTGAAAGACGCAACAGAAATACGTCCTTCTCTGGGTGACCCATTAAATAAAATACCGCATTTCTTCCTATCCTACCAATTTGTTGGAAAACTTAATTAAGTTCGGCTACCTTCCATTATTTATGTAAACCCTCCGTCCGGGAGACTTTAAGGGGTTTCTTCTCCGGTTTCCAACATTGTTATTAGAAATCCATAAAGCAGGGGAGGGACAGGAAATTAAATTTAAAGGTACCTCATTACGGCACAACTGCTTTCCTATGGCAGCGGCCGGAGACAACACATGGTGGCATAAAAGGCTGAGTCCCCCCAGCACGTAGACTTGGCAAACCTCTCGAAATGACCGTTTAATTCCAAACCTAGCAAGCTTCCGTCCACACAGCGGGCTCTAAGAGTCGGCGGAGAGGGGAGAAAAGAAGCTAAAATAGAAGAGAGGACACCGATGCGAATGGAAGAGTCACGCAGATGGAAAGCGTGGGGCGGATGGTTGTTCACAGTGGGTTTGGCTGCGTGGGCATCGTGAGAGGTAACCGCTATTTGGAGGGGGATTTGTTTCCAGAATTTCCCAGCTTTGCTCCCTGCGGTGTTTCTGCAGTCCCCGGTTCGTTTCCCGCTGGATGGTGCAGATGAAGTGGGTCGCAGCCCAAGGCAGAAACAAAGAAACGATGCTAAACGCGAAGAGTCGGAACCGAGAATAGACGGAACTCCCAACAGACGGTGCGGAGAAGGGAGAGGTGAGAACAAAGACATTTTGCGCCCGATCTCTGTTTTAAAAGAGAGCTTGAATTTTGAGAAGACAAAGGAAGAAATGATTATAGATGCTAAAGAAGGGGGAAGACGAACAGCTCTGCTCGGCCGTCCGCAGAAGAGTCCAACAGCTTTCTATCCGAACGGCTGTAGTTGATGAGAAACATTAAAAGGGAATCGGGAATTTACACGTGGGAAACTACAAAAAGAGAAACACGTTACGGACACCACCTCCCTCCCCAGCACCGGGCGAGGCCGAATCCAGCACCGACTTACCCATCCTCACCTCCATCCCGCTCCTTCCCTTTTTAATTAATAGCACTTTTCAAGCAAACTCTCCCACTCCGAAGAAAAAAATAGCAATAATAATAATAATAATGAAAATAATAATGAAAAGCCAAGGAAATATATAAAAAAGAGGCAGCCCCGCTCGTTGGCAGAGCATCCTCCCACCACTTGTTAGAGCGAACCTTTCCCAGCTCCGGCTGATATCGCGTTATTTCACTTTTCTCACTCCTTTCCAAGACTGGCGACAGAGCAAAGGTGCCGTAAATTAATTTTTAACTAAAAGCCCTTTGCGTTAACGAAGAAAAACAAAACAAAACAATAACAACAAACCAGCAGCCCACTTTCCCTCCTCCCCCCGCTTAGCAGTCTAGACAAAACCATTCTATTTTGACGGCGGACTGCGGGCTTTCCCTGCTCGCCGCCCATTCCCGATTGTTTGCATTCGCCCCCTGTAAAAGCCTGGGGAGAGGACTTCAGGTTTTTGTTTATTTGTTTTACCCACCTTCGATTTCTGGTGTCGTTTTAGCGTCTTTAGACCTTCGTCTAAAGACGGTATTTCGTGCCGCGAAAAAAATATATTAAAAAAAAAAAAAGAAAAAAGAAAAAAGAAAAAAAGGCTTATCTCCTTCTTTTTTTTTTTCTTTTCTTTTCTTTTCTTTCTTTCTTTCTTTTTTTTTTTAATTTATTTTCCCCTCGGTCCATAAGGAGCCTCCACAGCAGAACGGACACCTCAAAAGTCCCCAATGGCGATGGGTGCGAAGCTACATCATCCCGGAGCCGGCTGAGGACATTGGTTATGCGGCATCGGGGAAGCTGCGGGCAGGGAGGGGTGCGGGACCCCCAGTGCCGGCTGCTGCCGACCCTTTTGCACCCCCAAAAGAGGTGCGAGGGGGGGGGAATATCTCCTCATCCCCCTCCTTTAGAGCTGAGGAGCCGAGGGTGGGTGGCGGAGAGGGGAGAGCTGGGCGCTGCCGGGTGTCTGGTGGGCTCCGGCTTTGCGAAAACGGTATTTTGGGATAAGGTGGGGGGGGGGGGGGGAAGAGGGGGGCAAGTCTCTGCCGATTGACTTATCTGTTAGAAAATGCGTGTGCAGGCGGCTTCCGGCGGGGCTCACCAATCCGGGGCGGACGAGGCTGCTAAGACCATCCCCTGGTGTCAATTTTAATGGGAAACTTCACCGCTTTGCGGGGGGGGGGGGGATGGAAGAAAGGGGGGAGGGGTGAGGAGGGGGGCAGCGTATTTTTTAATGCGAGGACGCGCGGCTGCGGTTCACGCCGAATTTCCCGTCGTCCCTCCCCGCGTTTCCTCACACCGCTATTTCCAGTCGTCCCCATTTTTGCTATGGGGGCTATTTTGAGAAAACCCTTTCGGAGGTGAAACAAAACCCCGTGGTTATATCGGGGTACCAAAACCCATCCACCCCCTCCTCCCAAAAAACCCACAAAAAACAAAAACCAAAGCCGAGCCCAACTGCGTGCGCTCAGCCCGAAGCTTTTACCATAGAGGAGGGCTCAGCTCTGTCCCCGCAACCCCGTGGGACAAATCCTCAAGTCTCTGCAGTCCGTTTGCCCTCGGGCTGTACAAATCTACGCGCGGGGGTGGGGGGGTGGGGGGGGTGGAAATGTTGGATGTTACATGCAATAAAGGTCGCTTTTGGGAATGGAAAAACCACTTGTCGCGTCGGCACACTCAAGGAGGAACCGGGAGGTGACACGCAGGTCCCCATTGTGGGGTTTGCTCTGGGGTTTGCTCAGCTCAGGAAGCCGCACCCAGCCTGCTCCGAATAGGATTTATACATTGGATTAGATGCCTGGCCTCGCACTGCAATTTAACAATCACCGGGGATTCATTTTGTCTCTGTCTTTAAGAAAAAGAAAGAAAAAAAAAAGCTCTTTGTGGCTCAATCCTCTGCAGGGCGGCAATTGCTGAGGGGAAAACAAACAAACAACGCGACAACAACGCAACCAAACATAAAAACCCCAAATCACTACAGCAACTCAGAGGGTTCCCGATGGTTGGAGACACGGTTTCCAAAATGGCCCGAGCTGAGAGCGAGAAGAAAAAGGGGAAAATTGGTTCTTCGTTAGAACCTCTTTAATCCAACCTCTTCGTTTGTAACAGTTCTCCTTCTGGAACTGAGCCTTAAGGAAAGGAGTGATGGAAACCTGTTAAAGCTCAGGATGGTTCTGCATTCGCGACACTTGAGCAAAAAAAATAAAACGGAGCGGATTTTAGTAGCTACTAATGGGCAATTAATTTCTGATGGGTAATGGAAGGGATTTTAAAGATTTTGGAAATAAGGAGGATAAACCGAAAGTTCATACCTATGGAAAGGAAGAGAGAGGAGACTTCTTTCGAAGCTCTCTGAGAACCGGAGGGGTCTTTGCTCCCTTTTCTGCTGTCTCCTTCCCCGATGCACCCAGAACTGAGTGCAGCACCCGGATTGCAGCAGCAATTGAGGGGTTTCCCCCCATTTCAGCGCCTTTCCGCCTCTCCTCTCCTTTTCCAACCTTTTTCCCGCTTGCTCTTTCAACAGCCTTTCGTACAGCAATGGGGAAGGGAGCCAAAAATCCTCCACTAATAAAGAATATCAGTCCTCCTTCAGGGTCTGATCCTGCACTGTGGTCCCTCGGGGAGGCGGGGGGGGGGCTGTTCCATGCAGACTCGTCCCTGTCTTTTTCCCCATGGATCAAAGTCCAGGATCGCTTTGCAGCCCGCCCGGGGACAAAGGCAGACAGCAGCCCCGGCCCCGCTCCTTGCACTTGTCCTCAGCCTTTCTCCAGAACCGAGAGCCGTCGGGGAACTGGGGAGGAGGAAAAGGAAGGAAAAATAGGCATAGAACCTTCAACAGGAAAGTCGAAGGTTGAGGCGCAGGATATCTCGGCTAGAAGGAATGAAGGTTTGCTCCGAAGGTGTTGTTATTATTAATTTTTTTTTAACACAAAATTTGTGGTTTGGTCAGAAAAGAATAACCAAAAAGTCCCCGACAAACAGCAGCCCTTTGCAGGAGATGCAAGAACACACAAAGCAGCCTCAAACAGCCGCCTCCCGAGGCTCAATGCCAGCACTCACAACCGAAGTTGTGTCGTCGGGGTACCCCGCTCCCGTCCGACCCTCTGCCGCGTCCCCCACGGCCCTCATGCCTTCAAACGGAACCTTTCCTTGTAAAAGTCACTTTATAGCGCCTGAGCCTGAAAACTACCAGGTAACAGCTTTTTTACAACCCGACTCCCAGGACGCGGTTTCATTTCTTTCCTTAATCCTCTTTCCATCTCTCTCCGGGTTACATTTCCCAACGAGAAATCCCTTCGGAATTAGAGAGAATTAAAACATTCAAACCTTGCAATGGGAGATGATTCACGACCTGCCCTTAAGCTGCAGGATTTTCAGACTGATGTTGAATTTTGATTCCACCCAGAGGTATTTTCGGCTTCTGAAACATCCCTGGGACATCCACGAAGGTGGGGAGAGCCCTCAACCATCAGCAGAGAGCTGGAGAAACTCCATAGGTAATCGGTTTGCTGTTCTTGCTGCTTTTCCTTCTGATTAATCACAGGGCTTTTTTGGAGCTTGGTAGGCAGAAGAGGTGAAATTAATTGGAAAGAATAATCAGAAATCCAAGCTGGGAAAAAGAACGAGAGCGAATTCTGCTTCACTTCCATTGGCTGTAGGCAGTCCCTTTGCCCCTGGCCCTTGTCTGGGCACCTTTGCCTTTGGTTTATGGCTCTCCTTTGAGCAGTGTCTGCGTCTCTCACCCTTGACAACAGTCTTCTCTCCTCCAGTCATTCTGAAGGTTTGGATCTCAAATAGAGTTAAAAAAAAAAAAAAGAAAAAGAAAAAAAAGAAGAAAGAAAAAGAAAGAAGGAAAGAAAAAGAAAAAATAATTACTTCTCCAGCTCTCTGATCTTCCTGGTGCTTGGACATTGTCCTGCCTCTTCATCTGCCAGTTTTTCTTTAGAAGAAGAAGTGTGTTAAAAGGCCCCAAAATCACGAGATAAGTCACAAGAGCAAAGTGAGACTTTGGGTCCCAGCAGCAGAGCTCAGTGTCTTTTCACTCCGACACAGCAAAGAAAAGTTGCAGCCCCATCCTGAAACTATTTAGCTCTCATCCATGGGAGATGGGGGCCTTTTAAGGTCTCTTCTCCCTTCTCCACCCCCAGAGCCACTACCCCTCATATATTATTTTTACCAATGTGATGGGATTTTTTTTTTCTTCCTCCCTTGCTTGGAGGAGGAGGGATTTGTGCAGCCAGATTCTAGGAATTTGGAGTGTGGGGGGGTTCGGGGGGGGGGGGGGGGGGGGGGGTTGGGAGGGGTGGGGAGAGAGATCCCCCTGTAGACTAGAGAGATGTTGTTCTTGGGATTAGAGATGTCTGACCTTGAAGGTCACAGGTCACCATCCTCGAATAAGGAGCAGGAGCGCAAGGTTAGGATTGAAACTTGAGGTGTGTCTGTTGGAGATCACAGGGAAAAGCCTTCCAAACAAAGAGGAATGCCTCGGTCAGGGTGAGAAAGGACAAATTCCCCAAGAATTATGAGCTCCTTCCGGATGATCGCATACCTGCAGACCCCCCAAAGGATGCACTGTGGCTGAGAGAGGGGAGAAAGGAGGGGAAGAAAGGAGAGGGAGGATGGCTGGAGCCAGCAGACCATGTTATTTATCGTTATTTGCATTCTGGGCAGGCCCAGAGGCCCCGATGCTGGCAGTTTTATGGAGATAGCAACAGAAAGAACATCCCATCATCACAGCAGCCTGGAGGTGGAGCACTGGAAGAAAGGAGGCTGCCCAGAAGTACCTTTGCAGGAAGGGAAGAAAGGAAGAGATTCTCCCAATGGTAAGGAAGTAACAGAGAGCTACAGGAGGAAATTGCACTTCTAATCTGTGTCTGACACAACCACGCCAGCTTCCCACTGCGAGATCCTGAAGAGCTCTGGGGAGTAGGTCCCAGCTGCGTGCCTCAGTTTCCCCACAGAAATAACTATAAAGGAGGCAAAGAGCACCTCAAGCCTTATTCCAGAGTTTCAAGGACTGAACTGAGTAAAGAAACCTCATTTCTCTAATGTGATTCCCATCTAAATGAAGGAAGAAACGCGTTCACAAGCTCAGGGCTGCCTGGCTCAGGCCCATGCACACTGCTTGCAGAAGGCTGTGCTTTCTGCCCCTGGGTATCTATGCATGAGCAGTACTCCAAGGGAATAAGGTTGCATTGGTGGTGTGAGCACGATCGTGGCGTGGTCCTGTGGCAGATTCCCTCAGCTCTTACACTCAGAGTTCAAGCCTGGGCTCTAAGGTATGCAGGTGAAATCCGCTGGGGCTGTGAGGATTTAATGATGCAGGAAAGTGTTTGAGGATCTGAGAACTTCCACGCAGCCTCAGCCCACTGTGCTGAAGCCCCACAATTTAACCTGATTCCACTCCAGACCCTTCTCTGGTGTCAATATGATCTAAAGGACCTCAAGGTCTGAACGACCTCAGTGTATTTTGGCACACTTTGAAGATGTCAGCCCAGACCTCTTTGTGTCATTCATGCAAACAATGCACTGAGAGACGCTCAGGAAAACTGCAGAGGTCAAGGCTACCTGAGATGCTTAAACTCGAGGGCATTTTCCATTTAGGGAAGGGAAGGATGGGGCCTGGATCACTCCCCCACCCATGGAACAACCCCGAGCAACGCTAGGGGGAGCCCGGGGCTCAATTAATTAACCGGCTAAAATTAGCCGAGGTGGAGAAATGTTGGAGCCCGGAGGGAAAGTGAGAATGGGGTTAGTTGTGTTTTCACGGGGTTTTCAAGCTGCGTTTCTGTCAAGTTACACCAAAAAGCGACATGCGTGGCAGCAAGGCAGCACTGGTGCAAAATGCAGCGTGGAAATGGCTCTGTGCTCTGAGTGCAGTGGGAGGAGGTCAGAGCCACGAGATGATGGGAGGGGGTCCCAGAGGCTGAGATCAGCTCTAGGATGCTGGCTGTATGGCTGCAGAGGGGTCCCCTATTTTAGGGATGCTTGCAGGGTGCTGCCTGCATGCAGAAGGATCTGTAGATTCACCCAGGGATGTCACAGCCTCAGTTTCCCCTTCTGTGACCTTTCCTACGTGGTGCAGAGCTTTTCTGGATGTCCAAAGCCACCCTGAAGGCAATGGGGGTTTTCCCATTTGTTTCCTTTGGTGGAGACCTTAATAGAGCTTCTGTGGGTGGGGGAAGGGGAAGGCAGGTCCCCAACAGGACCCCATGACATGGTGGATGGGATGGAACCGTGTGGGTAATCAACCCACCTGAGTGATAGCAAAACTGAACCAAAAAGGGAGCTCAGCAGAAACCAGCCCATAAAAGCTGCCGTTGAACTCATTTATTATCATTTTAATCTTATTAACATCCCATCCAGTGGCTCTTTGGAGAATAAAACGTTGATATTATATATTTTTCTCGGCAGAAACCAACCAACCTTAGAAAAAAAATGAAGCACTCAGCAAAGGAAAAAAGAAAAAGGGAATCGAGTTTTATATTGTCTTTTTAATTAACCGGTTTAATATTGCCTGAGTATGCAGGAGCAGAGAAACGAGGAAGTAGCAGGGATTATGTTAAGGGTTTGCTGTATCCCATGTCCTAAGTGTAAATAATGTTCCTGTTAATTTAAAACCAAGGCTGACTGTCTTTACGACTTCATTGCACTCACATTAGCTCTACCTTTAGGCAGTGTCATGGGTGCAAATAGATTGGGTTGAAAACTTCCCTAGAGCCACTTTAAAGTGACATCTAATCTTTCCCTTTAGTGGTGTTAATTCAACTTCACAAGAGCGTTTGAAGCACCATTAGGCAGAGAAATGGACCTTCTCTCCTGCTGGTGCCCTTATCCAAATCACAACATTCCCCCCAAAAATCTGTTTCATATCAGGCCAACTGTCGGTGGCTCCAGAGAGCAGCTGAAGGAGACGTGGGCATCCTCTTTATGAGAGTTAAATACAGAAAGGATTTATGTTTTGTGTTTCTTACTGCCTGCTGGAAGTCTCTAAGCGTCTTGGGAACCTCCTGGCTCACACAATGCAGTGGGAGTGGGGACAGAGAAAGACTTGGGGATGGAACCATGGAGACAAAGTGCTGTTTATCTTGCTCCACAGCTTCTGCTCTGAACAGTTTTTCTTGTATTCCCACAATAGAGGATTCCCCACAAACCCGAATGCCTTCCAGGCTATGATGGCATGTAGTTGGGATGGATTTTAACCAAGGAAAAGCGGAAAATGAAGTGCTGGGAAGGAAGCCCCATGAGCTTTGTGGTAGGCCACAATCATGTCCTTACAACTTGTCTGACATTCCACAAATGGGCAGAGAGGTTGGAGCAAAGGCCACAATATTACTGCTCACCAGTGGGGACGGAGCAGGCCATTAAATAGAGATGTGTTACAAAAGCTGTGCGGCCCAGAGGCACTGTGGTGCTGATTTCTCATCTGTGCTGGTTGAGGGCAGCACTCAGCACCCATCCCCTGCTTCCAGCAGGGCTCACAGCACAGAGATGGGGAAAGGACGTGCATGCAGTGCTGAGGGTGATGGCTCAGCCCCTGATGGTCTGCAGGGTAAGAAACTTTCTGACCTGATGGCTTTGTATGGATTGCTGTTGACAGTCAAAGGTGGATGTGTCTTTTAGTAATCTGTTGGATTCCCTCCAGTCTCCTGTTCACATCTTTGGCTTCTGCAGCCTCTGGTAGAAGCAAGTTTCACAGTTCAAGGTTACATTCTGTGAGAAAAACTCTGAAACAGTGACTAAATATTCCCCTGAACCCTTCCCTTCTCCTTCCAGGATGAGGCAGACCTCTGTCACCTTCAGCCTTGGCCATCTCTTGGTTCTGGCCAGTTTAATCCCCAGCACGTGGGATGGTCACACTCATTTTTGGTGGAGAAAGTATTATATTACAGGACAGCCTGCTGAAGGAGAGGCAAAGCATCCCCAAAGTCTGGCAGGTGCGGTAGTTAAGACGTGGAGAGAAGGTCTGCAAGGCTGTGGGATGCGACTTTCTCCTCTCATCCAGGAGGGGGCAATCCGTGGCTGGAGCTGGAGTGAAAAGAGCGCCGGATAAGGAGATTTTTCTTCTTTCACTGCTCCTTCCAAGGAAAAGCTCAAATTACTCTGATGGAGGAAGGCTGTAAAATGGAAACGCAGATGGAGGAACTTAAAGGGACTGTGAGTTTGGTGTAGCCCCTTTTTCTTTACGCGGTGGCATTCATTCTTACAATTTCTCCCAATTGAAAGGAAAAAAAAAGAGAATTAAACTGGATTTCCTCTTGAATCAGTTGGAACTTTATGCTGGCTCATACAATCATCAGCTTATCTCACCATTTATTTTCATTAAGTTTTGTGTTTAACACATCTTCTTTGGCCTTCCTTCCTTCCAAAGCCCCAGACAGAAGATGTGGCTGCATGTTGGCTACAACAAGCAGATCTATACATGCCGCCGTTCTCTCAGCCTAATTTGTCTTTGATTTTTGCCACATACTTTTATTTATGCAATGCATTCTCTTATAGCAAACACACTCTTGACTTCTCGACCTTTGGAGATGGGCTGGTGAGTAACACATGGGCAAAGATTTGTTCCAAGGTGTATCCTGTATCGTTGGGTGAGGTACTGAATAGCCCAGCCTCCTCTCTGCCTTAGTTTCCCCATCTGAAAGTAATCACAAGAAATAACAAAACTGCAACGTATTGCAAAAAAATTGCACATTCACAAACCATGAAATAAAAAGATGGGGAGAGAGTTTCAGAGTTAAAAATCACCCACTGGAGGAGAACTGTTGGACATTTCAGGGGCTTCCCAGCTGCATTCTGGGGGAAGGTTTGGAAAACCTAATGTATAGGAACAGGAGTGGGCATCCCACCGGGCCACTTCATCCTGGTGAGGGCATATGGCCAGGAAAGCAATGAGAGGTCAGAGAAAGAAGATCTGGAAAATAAATGAGCAAAACCTTGCTGTGTCTCTCGCTAACTGTTAAATACACAAAGAAACAAGGAATGGGGGGGGGGAAAAAAAAAAAAAAAAAAAAAAAAAAAGCAACATGAACCACTCAAGTCTGGGAGAAATGGAATGTGGAGCTTTTTTGGCACAAACCGGGCAGGAGAAGTTTCCAGAAGAAACAACATGAGTGAGAGGATTATTGCAAAAGGCCAGAGTGTCAAATCTGTGCTGGGAGTTAAAAGGAGCCCATAAAATCCACTCAGCAGAAATGGAGCCAGAGCAAGGTCTGGAGTTAACTCCTTAAAGTCTACAAAGCAGTGATAACCATCAGGAGTGACTTCCTTTCTATGAGGTGCAGAGTCTGGGCAAAGTCCCCTCTCAGCCACCGCTCAGAGGGCAATAAAGAGGGAAAAGGCAAATGAAGCAGGTTGAGGATTATTTTATGCAATGCAATAAATCCGGTGTCCAGATCAGCTCTCTAATTTTAACCCCCTTTCTGAAAGCCACTTGTCATGATTCTTTTGAAATTAATCATAAAAGTAGAACGAAGTTACAACAATATAATCCATGCACATCTAGTTTTGCCATCATTGTTACAAAAAAATTACTGCACTGAATTATCTGTTGAAGACAAACTCTACCGTGGACTTTCAAACAGAAAACAAGGAGGGTTAATAATCCAATAGCTTCATAACTTCTTTTTCCCATTCAAACTCTTCACACATGCTGAGCAGTGAATCCCTGTGTTACACACCAGTTTCTCCTCTTCTGCACGAATGCAGTGAGTCCTTGAAATATTTGGATACTTATGAGTCTAATGACGTAAATTAGAAGGAGGAATGTCAGACTGTTGCCTAAATTAGTGTCTGTGAAGTTAAAGTGCACCATGTTCTTCACTGTCATGGTGGGCAGAACCAGAAATAATAGTTCAGGCCCCAGTGAAGAGGATTTTATATCATGCTTCCCCAGATTTTATGTTTGCAAGGAACACAAAAAGCATGGATCTGGAGTCCAATGGCAATGTAGCATCTCTGACACTGTCATGATAATAACAAGGTAAAATTGTCTGAGACCACACAATAAGCTGAGACCCGAAATTAGAACTTATACAGAGGGCGTGAAGTTCACTTTCATTTTTCACCTCCTGCTTTCCTTGCAGAATGCCTCTCATTGTATAGCCTGGGAGCAGATGATCCATAGGATGCAGCTCAGCCTTAGCCTGCCCTCTCTGCCCCTCCTGCTTTTGCCTTTGGGATCCCAACACTGCTCTCCAAATGTGAGAGATATAAACTGTTGGAAGGGAATGGGAGGCAAGATCCCATTGCACAGGTCCTGCCCCCCGTGCACAGCTTTTGCTCACTTGTA
The DNA here is from genome assembly GCA_035772895.1 of Perdix hodgsoniae. Lineage (NCBI taxonomy): Eukaryota > Metazoa > Chordata > Aves > Galliformes > Phasianidae > Perdix > Perdix hodgsoniae. Next base: position 2,183,698 of record JAPSGF010000083.1, read on the forward strand.
CAGATCATGGAAACTGACCTAGGACATAATGAAATGTTGACGTGAGGCATATTGATCATTCAGTTCTGTTTGGATCACTGGTGCTTATAGAATCTGGAGGGGCAAGAAGGAAGGATATGGCAAAATTCTGCAATGATTTTGGGTGCTCCCCTCAAATGGCAGGTGCTCAGAAGATCCCGAGAAGCAATTTACTTAATGTCAACATCTAAACCAGAAAGTAGTGTTAAATGAAGCCAACTAATACTACTTTCTGCTAGTAGCAACTGAAATGACTGCTATTTAAGACACACCAAAGCAAATATCGTGTCATCATCTCAGGCGGGCAGAGCTTAAAGGGGCAATCAAACTGAGATGCACTGGAAAGGAAGAAAAAAAGTGTAACACAGAAGTAAAAGCAAACTAATGAAAGTCAGAATGAATTTATGAGGCGCCTTAACGAAACACGTGGATGTGCTAAAGATGAATCCATGGCATTTACACTTTTAAGTCCGTGTTTAGTATGGAACTCATACAATTGGAAAGGTAATAAATTTCATGGCAAATGGACGCGATCGTGTTTGCACAGGGAAAGCCTTTGCCCAAGGAAAGCATGTGTGGTTTGTGATTCAATTAGGCTGCACAACAGTTACAGTTGCACAACTGCTTTGTTCAAAGGCTTGTACTATGTTCTGTCAAAGGTTGCACCCCTTAAATGGTAACATATCTGGATTCAAGTCAAGCAGCTTTGCTCTGCCCAGCAGATGGGTCTTGTTCCTTTGATGAGGGAGATCACAGAGACAATTATAAGCAAATCATGTCCAATTCCATATGCACAGTGACAGAACATACTGAACAAATGTTACTTTTTACTTAATCACCCAGAAAATGCTCAGACAATACGCAGCCTCAAAACACGACATGGAACTGCTGAGCAACGTTCAGAGGTTGTTAGCATTTATTAGCCGTCCTACAGGAACACCCGTGCCCAGATGCTGCTCAGAAACCACACCTCACTGTTAGGCAGACAAGAAACTCAACTCCACCCCGGTGTCAGCAGGAATTTACAGCTCTGGCATCGCGGGGATCCTTCCAAAGGATCAGCGTGGCTCAGGCAGAGCCCGGCGCAGCTCTTGAACCCGGGGCTGCAGCACCGCGGAGAGCTCCGCACCCCTCCGAACTGCTGTGTCCCAAATCACTGCTCCCAACCGCAGAAGGAGGGGAACCCACTGGAGGTTTGCCCCTCATTTTCCTTTTGCAGGAGATGAACGGCTAACAGCAGCAATAAAAATCGTTTCGTTCGACCTAAGGGTTATTCTGAGGTGCGGAACGTACGGCTTTTTCAATTCTTCCTCTACAAGATAAGGTGGTGAGAAACAGGTGAAGCAATGCTGCTGGGTTTGTGCTCTCTAGAGCTGAGCTCTCTGATTTCTCACTCCTTCCACGCACGGCTGCTCCCACAGGTGGTCAGACGTGGGAGCTGAGCTGCAGAATCCCCCAGGAAGGTGACAGACCCATACCTGTCCCCATTTCATTGCCCAGCACCAACTGCTCAGGTTTGTGCTCTCTAGATGCTGACCACATTCATCTGCAAATAGGCAGAACGAGGGAGCTCTTGCCTAAGAGGACTATGCAGGAGGGCTGCAAGCAGCTCTGCTGCCCCATACTGTGTTTAAAGCAGTTTCTTGCAGACAAGGACTGAACGATCGCGGTGCCTCAGCTTGCAAGCCAAACACATGCACGAGGGAAATTACAAAAGGAACTGTGGTTTTACGTGGAAAATAAATGATCTCATTTGTTTTATTTTGTTTTCCACAGCAATGTTTGTAACTTTCAGCAAATTGAGGGTGATGCAAAGTCGTAACCACAGCGTAATTCCAGATCTGCTTCATATTTCGCTCTCCATTCTTGTTTTTCATTGCAAAAAGTGGGGCTGAAGGACCTCCATCTTTTTAATTGCATGTAGCCCATTGGCTCCCCGCAGCTTTCCTGGGTCGTTTAACCTGGGCATGGAGAAAATGCTGCGGGGTATTCAGGGATGGGTTGTGCGTGCTATGATCCAGCCCCCGGGAAATGGAAGAGGTGGGGAGAAATCCCTATAAAAAGCGACAGCAGCCTCACCTGAAGGGGTTTGAATCTGAGAACATCACTTAGGCAGAATCTGTTGCCTAAAAGCTGTGCTCTTGTTTGGGTCACAGCACATTTCCCCTCTGGCACAGAGCAAATTGAAGGTGTGGTAGAGGGGAATGAAGGCAGAGGAGCCTCCTGTCACCCCTCACTCTTTGGCAGTTCTGTCCCTGTGGGTGGGACCCCCAGAGCATCTCCTGCAAAAAGATTGGGGCCCCCCTGGCACCTCCACACCTCTGTCAGTCTCTGCACACGTGGACTCAAGGAGGGGATTCTGTTTTGTACCTGAAGCTCAGAGAAGCTAGTGTCCACTTGTTTCCTCAGTGTTGTTTTCCCTCCTGCATTTGGCATTCTCAGCAAAGGGAAAAATGAAAACGAGAAAAAATGAGGAGGAAGAATGGTACATCCCTCCAATTCTGTTGTGTGTTTCTAATTTTTAAGACCAAACAGTGGGACAGCAGGGAAAAAAATGTTCTGGCTGAGCTGAGCTCTTTGATTTCTCACTCCTTTCATGCAAGGCTGCTCCCAGAGGTGGTCAGATGTAGGAGCTGAGCTGTGGAAGCCCCCAGGAAGGTGACAGATCCATTGCATTGCTCAGCACCAACTGCTCAGGCTGCAGGCAGCAAACAAGGGACACTCCTGCCCAATTCCTGCAGAAGAGGTAGGAATAAACTGCTCTTTCTATAGAGGCCATCTAGGAATTCATGTTTTTGAATTAGTTGTGCTCTCCTTTGGGGCTTTGCTGACATTCAGGCTTGCTGCTCAGGCATTGCTCACCTCGCCAGGCACGGCCAGCATATCCCCACTGTGACCCAGAGGGCCCAAAAGAGCCTCTGTGTAATTGAGCTTTTCATCTTGAAATCCGAGAGAGGAGGATTTGAGAAAGGTGAACTTCAAGGAGCAGTGAAAGGCAATCTTTAGCGGTTGAAGGGGGTACATGTGGGGACAGTGCAGCTCTTGGTGGCCTGATCAGTTATGAAGCCAATCCCTGTGCTCCAGGCAGGGGGACCAAAGTGCCTCGTGCTCACACAGCAATTTCTCAGTCTTCATATGAAATCTGCTGGCAGCCAAGCTGGAAGACCCCCCAGGTTTGCCAGAATTCACAGTGATTCTGGTCTGCTGCTATCAGCCAAGAGAGACACCAGGCAGGCTGGGGAGGATCTCCTTGCAACTTTGCCTATAAATGACACTGGCCCGTATACAGCCAAGTTCCAAGGAGATCTCTGAGCATTTTACAATGGCTGTAAGAAGCGGAAATAAAATTAGAGATGATGGCAAAGCCAGAAGTACAGCTGAAACCTTGCCAGTACCCAGGGCAGTACCCCAGCTCTTGGGACTTCTGAAATACATTAATTCCTTTACAGCAAAAGCTGTAAACCAAATGCAAAACAAATCTTGGGATATATGTATTTTTTAAGATCACTTAGCCTTGGGGTTTGAATTCACGCTGAGAACAGAGAAAACCAACATTTCTTTCTGTCTTTGAGGAATCCCAGCCTCTTTCCTATTAAAACTTAAGGGGAGAAGGGGAAAGATCAGAACAGATTTGGGGAAATGTTTTGACAAGGAGGTGTTTCAGTCAAAGCCTCCAACTATTATGTGAAATAGATGTTTTAGTTCACCTATTTTACCTCTGTGAAATTGTAAGCTATAGCACAGAGGAGGGTGTTAGCAGAGGTTGGATGTGAGCAGACACCAAAAGCCCTCTGTGTGTTTCCAGCCCTGCTCTTCACATCATTTCATGCATTAGTGTAACTCTTAGGCTTAGTGGAATGTGTCTGAATGATGGTTGAGCACAGATGTAGGAAAAGACTGCCAAAAGCACTCCAAGAAAGGAGATGGGACTGGCAATGAATAGAGCCGCATCAGCAGGAACGGAGCCATGAGCCCTGCAATCTCACTCCAGATTTCACCTCCTCTGTGGACTGATGACAGTGGGGAACTTGGGAGAGGGACAGGAAATGGGGCAGCCAGTGTCCCAACATCAGCATCTCAGCATTAGATTTGGCAGCGAAAACAGAGCAAGTGGGAAAACAGACGTGAAGCAATGGAGGATGAGTCAATAGCCATCTCCACTCAGTTACATCAACGAGGGCTTTGCTCAGTGCATGGATAGTGCCATACAGATGGGTTAGGAGCTCACATGCCAGTTGTTCAAAGTGCTGCTGAATTCAGAGGGGCTTTACAGAAAGGGTAAAACAGAATAAGCACAAGAATGAGGTAAAGAGCTCTCGTATTTTACTCACTTACAGACTGACAGGGTGTGGAGAAGGGTTTATTAAGCACAGTTCTCCCTTTCCCCTCCAAACCAGGACTGTGCACGGCCATAGGAATGAGCTCTGTCCCTTTTTTCATTTGCACTGAGCTGAGTCACTGTGGAGGAAAAGCTCAGCCAGCAATGAGAACAAAATGATAAAGCTGAGATTAGAATCTTTTTGATTGCCATCGAAGCAACGCACTCATTTCCATGGGGTTCCTCTACAAATCCCAGCCACGTTTCTCAGCCCTGGGGGTCTCCTCAGCCCCCTCTTCACCTGCTAATGGAGCAGAGGTCAGTACTGTGCTTGGATCCAACCCTGCCTGGCCCTACTGGACAGACAGACAGACAGACAGACAAAGACCTCTCTCTGCTGAGCTCCTGCTCCCCCTGGAAGTGCAGTGGGTTTTGCATGAGTGCAAGGTACAACACAAACAGTGCTGGCCTTGGATCACCTGGGCAGACTGTAGACAGAGCCATAAGGTGCCATAAAGCCTAAGGTGTGTGATTTTTGTGCAAACATTTATTTTGATGCCGGTTCTGTGGTCTGATCAGGAGATTCCATGCCTGGGGCATCTTGCTGCTGTGTACAAACCTTCCTTGGGAACCATCCTAAGATATGGGGCACTCAGGACTAAGGAGAGAGGGAGTTCATGAAAATGGGGAAAGAAAAATGAGAGGTTTTAAGGATTCCCATAAAAATACCATTGACCTTCCTTTGCTTGCAAAAGCCTGATGTCTGAGACTTGTTTGTTTCCCTGCTGACATGAAGGCACTTTCTCTTTTAAGTGTCTATAGGGAGGAAGGGGCCAAGGTTGGCAAACACTGCTGTGAAATGCTGGAGGTTGGAACTTTCCTCCTGTTGGTTGTGGAGAATTATGCTGAGGCCATCTCAGTGCTGATTTCTGGTGCTCGATTTCTCGGAGGGAGAAATAGGAACGAAATAACTTTTCTGAGCCATCCGCATAAGAAACGTGTCCTCAAGTTGAAACATGTGGTAAGATGTTAAATTCAAGAAGAGAAATGGCGGTGTTTGGAATTATGTTTAAGACAGAGAGAGATGTGAAACAGTGTTTTAAATTCCACTATTTTAAAGTGGAGATGGGTGGACGTTACAAAAATGGTGATCCTCCAAAGAAAGGAGCTCACCCCAACCTGCCATGCACTGCAGCAAAGGAATTTTAACAAGAAGCACCTGCTTGTCTCTTCTAACTCAGCTCTGGCCTTTATGGCTTTACACACGCTGTTAAATCTAATCAAGCACATCAGTTTGTGGATTATTTCTAATGATTAAGCTCTCTGTGCTTGTTGTGTTGTTTGTTGTTGCTTTGTTTTAACATGAAGGTGAATGTACTGTTATTGGATTCTGGAAATATCCATCAGCCAAAAGTGTTTGCATGTCACAATCTGAATCCATCCCTTCTTTACTCTCAGCGTGAACATCCAAGGTTTCAGACTCTTGGCAAATACTATAGGGCAGATATCATGTGAATATAAAGGAATTCGACTAAATGGCTGGTCTGCACATAGGGTTGAATTGACAATAGTAGAAGCAAGAGCCACCAAATGGTCCCAAAGGAGAACTCTGTGTGTGGGGAATCAGCACCCAATGGGTTGCCATTGTTTTTCCACAATGTCCTTCAAGTTCAGAGGTGAGGAAATATTTTGCACTATCAAACATCTTCCTGGGCTAAAAAACGGGCACAGAGAAGGGAGGGAGGGAGGGAGGGAGGGAGGGAGGGAGGGAGGGAGGGAGGGAGGAAGGAAGGAAGGAAGGAAGGAAGGAAGGAAGGAAGGAAGGAAGGAAGGAAGGAAGAGTGGTGGGCGTTACTATTGAAGACAGAAAGAGTGGTGACAGCTTGGAACCCCCTAGGATGACAAGGAGGTCATGTACCACACAGCACCACGGATGCTCAAGGTCCCAGCAGTGTCAGACTCACAGAGCTCCATGGAGTTCATCTCATTCTTTATTCCTTTGTTCCACATTTCTGACCTTCCCAAAGCCATCGTCTTCTATGGAGCTTGTTGGATAAAGAAAACAAGTTTTGAAGCCATGAATTCTCACTTCTTTCGCGACTGCCTGGCTCAGCCTCATCTTTACAGGCTCACAGGGACCATTTCTGGGTGCACATATGGAAGAACACACAGAGACATGCTCCTTTAGCTACTGCAGGTCGCTAATCTCTTGTCCATCTGAAAGGCATTGCCTTAAGGGGCCACTGCCTGCACAGGATAGAGGAAGAGAGGATACATAGAAATCAGCTGTGGGGAAAATCTCTGTTGTCACTGGAAGAAGCATTGAGTCCATCCCCAGAGGAGCTGCAGCATTGGGTCAGCATCTCAGCAACACTGATCAGAGGATATCATGGAGTGACAAATAGGAGAAGCCACCACGAGGTTCATTCTGCAGAAAGGCTCCAGGCTTTTTGCTTGCAAATATGAATGAAATGATGCTCCCAGTGTCTTCCACATTAAATTGAGGGAGGCTGCTCTAACGTTAAACCAATGGAAGGGGCAGCACAGTTTTTCCCATGAACTCAAGCAGAATGTTGTTTCATATCAATGAAAGCCCAGGAGCTTAAAGAGAGACATGTGGGGAGGTGCTGCACTCAGAGCCACTCAGAAAGAAAGGCTCACCCTTGTCCTCTCCAAAGCTAAATGAGATGCACCTCTTGCAGCTCTTGGCTTTTTGGGTGCTCGCGTTTCTTAGTGCAGGAGAAATAGCATTGAACATAATTTAAAGATGTTCCATATCCTGTCTCTCCTGTTTTTGTGTCATAAAATGCTGGAGGGAGGAGAAAGGTGGGGGGGGGGGGGGGGGGGGGGGGGG
>JAPSGF010000083.1:2194398-2240555 GCA_035772895.1 Perdix hodgsoniae
AGAGAAGAGAAGAGAAGAGAAGAGAAGAGAAGAGAAGAGAAGAGAAGAGAAGGCAGCTCAGTTCGGGGTGGGAGCTGCTGGATGAAGGCACATTTCCAACACTCCTGGTTTAAACCCAATTTTCATACTGAAACCATACCGGAGCCCCCCCCCCCCCAAACCTCCCGCTTCAGCCCACCCGGAACCTCCCAGGGCTGCTCTGCTCGGGATTTGGGGCTGCTTTGCCCCAGGTTTGCTGAGTTTCAAGTTCAATGGCAAAGGCAGGGGGCCGGGATCCTTCACCTGGCCCGGTGCCCCCCGGCAGCGGCTCCTTCCCGGCGTTTTACGAGGATGTCGGGGCTTTCTCGCCTTTTGCTGTGGCCGCCGTGTAAAGGTTTTACAGCTCTACCCGAGACTTCCCTCCTCCCCTTCCCATCCACATTTTCCACCTCGGATTCGGGGCCGGAACTGAGGGCTCGCTGGGGAGGGCGAGAGGGGGATGGGGGTGGGGGGCACGAATCTCCCAGTCTCGCCCAGTTTCCCACTGGGAGGTGTGGGGGGGTCAAGCAGTCCTGACCGGGCTGGGGAATAGGGGGGGTGGGTTGGGGGTCTGGTTATCGCCCGCTCCACATCGGTGAAAGAGCCCAGCTGTGGGGAAAGGATGGGAAAAAGGAAGATGTCACTGAAAGGATTAACCCTTAACGTGCCATAGAGGAGAGCATCCGTTTCCAAACCTATAAACAGACCTGGTTTCTTTTGAAGTTGCTTTCACATACACTGAAGATCACGTTCGGATTTATTTTTTATTTATTATTTTATTGGATTATATGCTTATCTCTGGGGAACATCCGAATGACTGCTTCCTCTCGGGCAAAGCTGCCTCTGCTCTATGACCTCTGCAGGCATAGAGATGAGGGGGCTGGTGGACTCAGTGGTTAACACAGGGATAAAGGATTTGGAGAGAAATTGAGAGATTTGGAGATTCTCGTTCCCTATCACGTTCAGGGAAGCAGGAAAACGTTTCCAGGCATTTTCCTGCACAGGATGGAGCTGTAAGGCGGAGATGGGACGCTTTGAGCCACCCCTCCAACCAGAAACTGTAAAACACGAGCAAGCAAGCAAGCAAACAAAACGGTTCAGTATAAAGAGCAATTCATAGCAGGATCCAGATGGGGAAAAGCAAAGTTTAACGGATCCCTGCAGCTGTCAGAAGGCGGAGGAGCATTTCTGCCCTTCCACTGCCCATATAGAATCACTCGTGTTGGAAAAGTCCCTCATGTTGCCTATTTACCTCCTTTTATATCACTTTGGTTTGATTTCCCGCAGCCCCGACGGCCCCCCAAAAGGATTCACTGAGCTCTTCCCTTCTCATTGCATCACTGCTCGCAAAGCTCAGCACGAAGCCATTGGCTCTTCCCTCTCGTGACGTCATGATGGAGTGACGTCACGCCAAAGCTCGGAAAACGAGCAGAAAAATGCCTGAAATACTTAAAAAATGACTAAAAAAAAAAAAAAAGAGCAAAATCGCTGCTTGAAAGGATCACGAGTTGAGGCACGCTGTCGTTCAATGCATTGCATTTACAAAAGAAAAGGCAGAAAGAAAAAGCAAACCAACGCAGGTGGTGGCCGTGGTAGCGGTCCTGGAGTTTATTCTCCCTTCCGAGGCTGTTTGAGGTTTACAGGAGCTTTAAACCCGACGCTGCTGCCCCTAAAAAGCACGCAGTGAATGTGAGCTCATGCACCGAGCCCTTCCCTTCCACCGTAAAATACACCTAAAGGAGAAGAGGAGAGCGGATTCCAGTACTTACACCCTATTTATTCTGATGCAAAGGATCACAGCGTTTCTTAATATTCACCAGTATCATTCTGTACGACGCGGGGTTTATCTCAGCACATGCTATGAAACTTAGCACTAGAAATCAGCGTTATAAGGAGGAGCTGGGTACAATATCAGTACAAACGAAATCGTGTATGGAATTATACAAATCGCATTTACTCGTATCAAAAGATAGCCACGAACATACATGTATTGCATGTATCCCTACAAACACGTGCATATACATTTATATCCACACAGCCGGTACCACACTGCATGTGTACATGCATACGAATACACATCTGGGTATATATATATATATATATATATCGACACACGAACACGAAGGTCGTAGGCGAGGAAAGGGAAAATAAGGCGCAATCCTAACCGTGTGCGTTTGCACACCTATGTGCATCTCTGATACATAACAGCGACGCGGTGGGTGCCTGCAGCCACGGGTGCGAATACGCATCCACACGAGCGACAAACGTGCGTGCGTTTCCATAGGGCTCACCTGGACTGCATGGATTTCCCCCTTCAAAGAGCATTTCGATGCTCCTGCTTGGATTCTAGGTTCGAAGTTCGGGTTTTTGCCTTGCAGACCAAATCCGTGTGCAGCGCATTCCCCCCCCCCCCCCCTCCCCCCCCCCCCTCCCCCCCCCTCCCCCCGACGAGACAGGAGTTGCGTTCGGGGTTAATTAACGCAATTAGGCTTTTTTTTTCTTTTTTTTTTCTCTAAGAAAGCGCTCTGCTGATGCAGTTCGAACAAAAGCGACGGAGGGAGACGAAGCGAACGAGACGTGGTAAAGGCAGAAAAGAGCGAACTCTACGTAGTCCTGGATAGGAACGTTGCCCTTTCCGACGTGCGGTGCCCACATCTGCCGATGGGTTTTTGCCCCTCGGGAACAGAATACCCTTCACTGCCCCATGGGGACGAGGCTTCACCCCCCTCCCGGTGCCGCTCAACGTGCCGGAGCCCCGGGGATCCTTCGGGGCTGCGGTTCTCACTGAGCAACGCTGCTGCTTTTGATTTTGGCGACGACTTTTTTCTCTTTCACCCTCCTGTTCTGGAACCAGATGGTGATCTGTCTTTCCGTAAGGTTGGTGGCTGCCGAGATCTTCCTCCTTTTGTCTCGGGTGATGAATTTGCTGCTGGCGTACTCCTTCTCCAGCTCCTTCAGCTGCCCTTTGCTGTACGGGACTCTCTTCTTGCGGCCCCGGCGAAAGGCGCAGCCGTCGGGGGGCAACGGAGCGGCGGCGTCTGGGAGAGATGGGGCTGAACGGGGCCGGGCTGGGGGGGCACAACGCACCCTGGACCCCCAAATCCGGCAGCAGCACCTTCCCCTCTGCCACCCCGGTCCTTCCCTCCAGTCTCCCTATCTACTTACAGTCTATTCCCTAACGAAACGTAAAGGTTATTTTGCCTATTTGCATTTATTCATATACGGTTTTCCTCTTTACATGCATTCAAATCCTGTTTCTCTCCTCTGCATTTATTTAAATCTTATTTTTTCTTCTCTGCATTTATTCATATAGTCTTTCTCCTCTAAACTTACTTATGCATTGTCCTTCTCTAAACTTACTTATATATTGTTCTTAATGTTGGGCTCTAAACATATTTATATATTCTTTTTTCGTCTCTGAACATATTTATATATTATTTTTTATATATTATTTTTCGTCTCTAAACTTATCTTATCTTTTTTTTTTTTTCTTTCTTTTTTTTGGAGAGGGGTCCAGGCGACGACCACCAACGTGAGGCAGCCTAGCAATAACACATTCACTTTCCCCATTCCCACTGCTGCCCCTGGGTTGTGTCACCGATCTCAACGCCCGAGTTGCAAAGAGTATCGTTCATCTTAGTTCTTATTTTTGCAGCCTGGCCTCCCTCTTGCTCATAGTGAAGAGCTCCATTTTTTTTCCAGTAGGTTATTATAAGCCTTATTTAAATGAACTACGTGAAGCCTTGCTCCCAACCACCCCTCTCACAGCCCCTCCGCATCTCCAGCCCACGGACTTTACCTGCAAAAGCGGATTTCAGGAGGTAGCCGGCCTGGCCTTGCTCCTTGGGGCAGCACATCTGACCGCTCCAGCTGCCTCCCAGAGCCCAGGGCTGATGGTAACCATCCACGGGCAGCAACGCTTCGTGCCTCGGTTCTCCTGGACCTCCCAGCCCCGGCACCACCGACACGTCCAGGTATCCGGCCACAGGCTGATACGGTGCACCGTAACCGGGGTAGAAAGCCAGCTCTGCTGGACGGCTCTGGAAATCCTCGCTGCCCGCGGGGGGGTCCAGGTACTTCTCGGGGGGAAACGGCCCCTGAGTCGGGCCGGCTTTGAGGGCGCTGCGAGCGACTCGACACGAGTAATAACCCCCACCCAGGTACCCGTAGGGCAACGGAGCGGAGGCGGTGGGACCAGGAGGGGCGGCGGGGCCGGGGGGGGCCGTAAGGCACGGCTTGGCCGCTTCTTCAGTCGGGTAACCGGGGTTCATCCCGGAAGGAGGAGAAGGGCAACCGAGGGCCGGTGGGGGCGGCAGGATCCTGCCTTGACCGCCTGCAAAGCCGCCGGCAGCCAGGAGCCCCTCGAGGCCAGGGGGCTGCATGCGGGGCGGCGCGGGGGCCGGGGCATGGAGAGAAGCTGCTCGACTTCAGCCGGGTACTGCCCGAGGGGGGGGGTCCCCGGATCTTTTTAAAAGGCTGAGAGCTGCCGAGATCTGCCTTGCCCCGCCGGGCTGCCCTGACGCAACGGGTAGAGCCGGCCTCATTGGTTGCTGCGTGGGGGAAAAAGGACGGAGAAGGAGGGGGAAAAAAAAAAAAATACACACACACAAACCCACAGAAAGGAAAAAAAAAAAAAAATCTCCAGCCCAGCCCTAATAAACCGTGGCTGCAGAAATTGCGAAAATACTTTTATTGCAGTCAGAGGAGGAGGGAGGAAACCTCCCCAGCACGTGACAGGCGGGTACAAGCCTGTGCATTATACAAAAAAATAAGAGGGGGGGAGAAGGGATAGAGGGAGGGATGGGGGATGAGGGAGGGAGAAGGGGAGGGAGGATGGAGAGCAGCACGGAGGAGTAATTCCTGGTGGAAAAACACAGGCTCAGCTTGAAACCATCCCATAATGATGTGTCCACATCTTCCTTAGAGGTCTGAGGGCAGAAAAACTCCAGTGGGGACACCTGGGGAGCCCCTCAGGCCCTCAGCCTGGCCTTGCTCATAGGTTGTGTCCCATGCACGTTCCTGCAGCCACCCATCACAATGTAAACCAAAAAGCCAAAACCTATATCCCATATAACCTCTGCCTGACCTCTGTGTTAGGTACAGCTTTGTACCTAAACCTATATATAACCTACAGACAGGGTGCAGGGAAGGCCAAGGTAAGATCCTGACAAGCAAGGAGTGAAAAGAGGGGAAAAAAAATAGCTGCAAAGGGAGGGGAGAAAAGGGTCCCCTCGCGTTCAGCTTTGCCTTCTCACACAGCGCTGATGGGGATTTGGGATGGGGGTCCAAGTCAGCAGCTTAAAGGGGAGGTTTGGAAACGGAGAGGGATCATAGAGAGAGCCTTTGGGTGCAGGAGGAGTGGGTTATGGACGGGCAGGTGTGGAAATGGAGGGTTGCTTCAGCGTGGAGAAGTTTGGAGTTAATACACCGAGGCCCACGGGTGTGTAAATGTTCAGAAATGATCGGGCTATGCTCATTTTTAATTGCCTGCACCCGTGGTGCAAATGCAGAGCTGCTTTCCTCCTGTTCCTCTCTGTTTTCCCCTACAAGTTTTTGCCTGGGGGAAACCTTCAGCGCTGTCACCCAAAGGGCAGAGCAGCTCACGCACTGCCTCGGCGTTGTTTCCTTCTTGCAAAGAGATCAGCTTAAAAAAATCCACAAGAAATCGAGAATTCCTCTTTTTCTCCTTACCAAATGTCAGCACCGCTGCTCCTCCTGCCGTGTCTTCGGCCACCGAAGAAAACTTCGAGGCCCCCAACCCCAAACTGAAAGGGGGTTGGGGGAGGCAATAATCGCGTCCGGAAAGCGGCGGCTCCGCAAAGCGGCTCGGGGAGGGGGGGAGAGGATTAAAGCTTCATCCCCACCTGTGGATGCGACTGCGGCCGGGTGGGGAGACGGACAGAGCTGGGTCGGCAACGGCAAACCCTGAGGAAAAGCCCTTGGAGGTCTTCCTTCCTCCCCCTCGCCCCCCCTGCAGGCACCGCTCCTTTCAGCCCAGGAGATCCGTGGGGTCTCTATGGGATTTTGTCCTACAGAAAAAGGGTAAAAATCAGCGCGAAGCTGCGGGTTCGGTTTCGGCTTTTGTTGTTCTCTGCTGCTTAAAATCTTGGGGTCTTTGTGAGAAAATCTTGGGGACGCGGTGGGTTTTGTTTTATTTTTATTATTATTATTATTTTTCGGAAGAAAAGCGAGAGAAAAAAAGGGGAAAAAAGGAGGAAGAGAAAGAAGAAAGAAAAAGAAAAAACGAAAAAGGAAATGATAGAAAGGAAATAAGAAAAAAAAAAAGAAATGAGAAATAAATAAGAACGAAAAGAGAAAAAGTTAAAGAAAGGAGAAGAAAAAAAGAGGAAGGAAAAAGACAGGAAAGGGGGAAAAAGGGAAAAATGGAAAAGAGAGAAAAAAGAAAAAGGAAGAAAAAGAAATGAAATAAAAATAAATGAAAGGAAAAGAAAAAAAAAGAGAGAAGAGGGAAAAATAAAGAAGAGGAAAAAGAAATAGAGAAAAGAGAAAAAGGGGAAAAAGGAAAGAGAAAAAAAGAAAAGAGGAAAAAGGAAAACAGGGGGAAAAAAAAGAGAGAAAGGAAAAGAGAGAAAAAAAGAAGATTAAAAAAAAAGAAACTAAAGAAGAAAGAAAAGGGAGATTTAAAAAATAAAACTCCGATCTTTTTCACCTCCACCTTTCCTCTTTCAGAGCCCCCCCCTTTTTTTCCCCCTTTCCACACTTTAACGACTGCTCTCCTTTGATGCCCTTCGTGTCCGTTCCCCCAACTCCCCCCTTTCCCCCCCCTCCCCCTCTTTCCGTCCAGCTCCCATTTGCTCCGCTCCCTGCTTTGCTCTCGGCTCCGCGTTTGTCGCAGCTCCGGGCCGGGCTGGGCACCGTCTTGGGGTCAAGGCCAAGTTGAACGCCGTGAGCGGCAATGCGGGGCCGCCGTCGGGTCCAGAAGGTGCGGAGGGGGGGGGGTGGAGGTGGGGAGGGGGGGTCGAAACGGAGCAGCTCTGAATGAGAAAACCCAAAGGGATCCGGGCTGGAGAGGAGCTGCGGACACAGAGGAGCGATTGGCCTGGTGCTGTGTGCCTCATTTTATTTTATTTCATTATTTTATTTTATTTTAATATTTTATTTTATTATTTTATTTTTATTTTATTTTGCTTTTCTCTTTATATCTCATTGAAGGAAGATCCGACAGCACAGCGCCCAAGGAAGGAAGAAACGGCGCCGGATGGAAAATGGGATTTTACCCTTTTTTCAAGGAATCCTCGGGCAGACACAGCCCTGCTGCCAACCCCAGGAGCAGCGCCGGCTGAGGTTCTGCTTTCTGCCTCTTTTCACCCCAAATTTCCCACTCGGGTTCGCTTATTTGGAGGTCGGAGGGGATTTTTTCACCTGGTTTCTCCCATACATTTGCACGTGGGCGGATTTATTGGAGGCATTACCGATCTTTTGAGGTCCCGTTTCCCTTTGGTTTACCTTTACAACACGGTCAGAACATTTCGAGCACAGTTTGCAGTGGAAATGATTGCAACTGAGGCTTTCAAAGCGATGTGAAGATTTCTATTCTTGGACAATTTTACGTATAAAATTCGGTGTGATATTTTATATCACAATAAAGCCAGAGGAACGATGTCATTTTGAAGGAAAAGATAGATTTATTTACCAGCTCCTCTCTGCTTTCGGTGATTGTATTCAAAATTATTAAATACACTTTGCAGCTACACTGATATTATATTCATGATGGGATCCATTTAATATTTATGCCATCTGGAATCTGGAAAAGCTTTGGAATAGATCTGAACCGTCTGTAATTTTTTTTAAAAGCAATTGAATTTGAGGTCGTCCTCACAAAATAGAGGGGGGGGGGGGGGGAAAAAAAAAAAAAAAAACCCAAAAAAAAAAAAAAACCCAAAAGCATTTTAAAGGGAAAAAAAAGTTGGAACTACTTGAAGACGTGACATTTGGAAATAATCAATTGTTGAAAAATTAAGTTCTGGCTCTGGAAGGGAGCCCAGCCCTTTGGTGTCTGATTTTGGCAATATTTCTGGGAAGAAAAAATCAAATAAAGGCAAATATTTTGCCTTTTTCTTTCTTTCTCCCTTCGTTGATGGACGCTCCTTTGCCACCCCATGGGCAGCTCCAGAAGCTCAGGGGGACATAGAGGAGAAGATTTATCTCCCTGGTGCTTGGAGGGCCATAATCTGTGCTTCTTAATATGTTGCTCTTGAATCCTTTGAACAAATCAGCTGGCATGGGAACAGACAGCACGGCCTGGCTTCTCTTCACTCCTTTTATCCTTCTCTATTGCTCCTGGCCGAGCCCCTGTGCTGCAATCACTGCAGCACATTTTTGACCCCCCCGTCTTCAGGGCGCAATGCGAAGCGACCTCAAACCCGAAGCATTTTGTTGGACCCGGTTCTCTTTATCAATGCAATTCAGGTCTCCCCTCCCTGAATTTGTTTGGCCAATGGCTTCTTCCCTACCTTTCCTTCAGTTTCCCTTCCAGGAAGCAGGAAGGCTGAGCGCCCTGGGCAGCCAAACCTGAAACCTCCAGTCTGGGGCTCTCTTTCCCTTTCTCGTGTTGAAACTCTAGGAGGTTCCCCAAGGGCTGAAGCTCCTTTGGAATATGTCCCTCTTTAAGCCCCCCCCCCTGCTCACCTCCTGCTTATTGGGCAGGGGAGAGCTGAAACTCCCAAAGGGGCCCATTCTGCCCTCACTGCTGCCTCCAGGAAAGGAAGAGGTGTGGTTGAATCTGTGTGGCTTTGCCTGCAAAGCAGAAGCCCGAGGGAATTGAAGGCAGTGTGGACTGGGTGCAGCTTATGAAGCAAATCTCTTGTCCTGGAGCAGAGAGAGAAAATCTAAATGCTCATCTGCTACTGCAAATAGAGACATTTGCACATCTCCAACCTGGAAACAGCCCCATAAATTCTTCTGGGTGTCCATGTCTGCGTTGTCTCTGTGCACAGCCCAGCTCTTCGAGTGCTCTTGCTTTAAATGTGGCAAAATGTGCCTCTCTTCACACCCCCCTCTGCATGCTCCCATATGTGTGTATGAGTGGCTGTGCTCTGAGTTCCACCCCACTGGAGCAGCACTTTTGCCTGAGCACATTTCCCTTTTTGAGCACCCATCATTGCACACCCCAGGGATTAATTCAGTGTTCCCCAGATTCCTGCTAAGCTAAAGCAAATCATTTCAGCTGCTTTGGGATAAAAGGGGAATTGCTCTGTGGGCAGCTTGCTGTACTTCTGATGTTTCATTCATTAAAAGCTGTTCCATTCCTCTGAACTTTCCTGGCTGTGGGTCCTGCAGGCAACCTGCAAAAGGCACGGTCACATGGATGGTGGGAATAAGCCAGATTTTAGGTGGAATCAGGAATATTTTAGGGCTATTCTCACAAATGTGCCTGGGTCTGGGATCTCCCTGAGGGAGGTGAATCCAGGTGGGAACTCAGCAAGACCAAGAGCAGCTCTTTCACACCATGCTGCTGCCAGGGCACTTGGGCACAGGGCAGCCTGCAGGTGGGAACTTCACAACATAAACCTACAGATGAGCCTGTTCAGATGCTGAGGATCTCTGTGAGGCAACAGTAGGACTCTGGCTAAACTCAGTGCAGCTGGTGAAGCCCTTCCTGCCTCTTCTCCACTGCACACAATGGATGATCATTTATTCCAGCCTCTCTGGTAATTCAGAAATTTTTCCAGCCTGAAGACCTTTAACTTTTGGACAATGCCATCGATATGTCAATCTGTGCTGTGCTGGATGTGTTTCATGCCTTGCATTCAGAAAACTTTCCCTGAGCTCAATAGGATGGGGCAAAAATCCCAGCGAGATGAGTGATGGCACCTCCAAGCCGGGCACAGAAATGCGCAGAGCAACAGGATGAGACCCTCAGCCCCTGCAGTGCCCATTGCAATGGGAGTTATGTTTCCTGATATTCGTGGTAAAAACATTCGGATTAAAGTCTCCAGAGCAGACAAAACATCGGGGATCCGAGCAGAGCACATCCACAGGGCAGCCCCGCTGTGGAAATGTCACCCGGCTCGCAGTCAGTGGGAATCTGGGACGGTGCTTTTGGGGATGATTTGAATTTATTTCTCTATTTTTTATTATCTATTGTTCTCATCTGATTTGTGCCCAACCAAAAAAAGGCTGGACGGCTCACACGGGCTCCTTCTGCCTTCCTGAGCGCGGTGATGGATCGTCCGACGGGATCCACACCCTCCCCCGCTTCTGCACTGGGTGGCTCCGTGTCCCCTGGATGGAGCAGAGACCACAGCAAACCCTCTGGGAGACACTCGCGTCCTCCCCCCTTTTCAACTTTTGAGTCCAATGGGAGTTTTCAGCACGAGTGGAAACAACAATAGGGAAGGAAGGGGATCTCGGTGTCCCGGGGGGGGGAAAGGGGAGGAATTTCAAAGGTCAGCGTTCCTCAATCCCGACCCCCGCCTTTGGGCAGAGAGGAGGCTGAGGGTAGGGGCACGAACTCCGCCTCGCCAAGTGACCTGAGCAGCTTTAGGACTCAATGAATGCCCAGACTCATATCCAGGTAGCATCCAGCCTTTCTAGCGACCAAATTCACGGCTTCACACGGTTTGATTTAAACACTGCTGGGACTGCCCAGCTGAAATCGAGTTCATTTGGGTTGGGAAATGAATGCGAGGCTGTGAATCAATTAAACACCCCAACAGCATTTGCTAGAATGGGGGAAGATAAAAAGCCGACTATCAGCCGATGGGTCGGGGAATTGTTTGCTTACAGGAAGTGCCAGACTGCATTAAATTCCGTGCATGAACACAATGGAGGGATTGTCGGTTTACGAGCTGCACACGGTCGGATGCTGATGTTCTGCATTGCAGAATCCGAACTCCAGAGACAGCATTACTCGAATCCTCCATTCGAAATCGCTTTTCTTCACCTCGTTTCTATCTCAGTGGAGAAGACCGAGGCTCCCCTCCCATTCCTCCCCTGCTCCTTCCCCTTTCCCCTTTGGAGGATCCCAATTCAGAGCCCCACAGGTGTCGGCACACGGGAGGGGAAAACCGGGTCCAGACGGCAGAAGTAATTCCCGTCAATTAGGAAATAATTGCTTTGGGATTGGAGACATCGCGGCTGGAAAGATCCCTGCAGATAAAACAGTTAAAACAGAAGTTAATTGCTTCTTTCTCCACGTCTTTGCTAAACAAGTCACTGAATTGAAGTCAGTATCGGCACAGGAGCGCATTTCTCCTTTAATTTTGTTATTCACTGCTCTTCACGCCCTTCCCACACACACGAGAGACAGTAGAACAGCGCAGAACCGACCCAGCTCCCATCTGTAACACGAACAGAAATGCCCCCAAATCTCTTCCCTTCTTTTTTTTCCCCAACAAGTGAAGAAATCCCTCACATTTCCCCTCGGCCGTTTCAATCACACCCACGGCGCAGGGTTCTGCTGCAAAATAGGAAGACCGAGGATCACCACCATCAACTCCCCTTCGGATTTCACTTTTTCAGCTCTGCAGAACGACGGGACGCCGACCCGGAGAGCCGTGAGCCCATTCCCTTCCAGATTCTCCCCTCTCCCAACTCGCTGCCTTTGCCGACATCGCCAAGAAAGCGAATTATCCAACCCACAAGAACGTATTTTCTCTCTCTGTTAACGCAGCGGCTAGGAAAGGTTTCTTTCTTTCCCCCTTCTTTAGTTAAATAGTAGAGAAAACAAACGACGACACAAAAACGAAACAAACCATGAGAAAAACTGACAAACGCAATTGCGAGATAACATTGCAAAGCGGAGAAATAATTCCAGCATTGATTAATATATATTTTTTTAATTAATCATTTCTAATCTTCATTTTTTTCCCCGCTCGCTCCCTGTGCTGCCCTAATTACACCGCTTTCCTCGAATGGAAGGGAAGCTTTTCTCCACCCTCCTCCTCTGTAACCTTCCAACGTTACCTGTTTTCAAGTTGTCCGAGGAAAACGGATCTTTTTTCTTCCCTCTTTGTGGCACCTCCGACTCTGGGGATCCCCTGAGCTCCTGGAAGCCCCTCAGTTCCATCCGACCCGTCCTTGGCTCCGGGAGGTGCCCGCAAAGCGCATCGCCCCGCTGCTGTTACAGCTATTACAGCCCCTCCTCTCCCGAGGGCTGATCAGGGAACGGATTTCCCCTCCGCAAAGGCAGCTGCTTCGGTTTACCTCCATTATCCGGATTATGAAAAGCGAGCCCGAAGCGAGGACTCCGCTTTATGGCGAGGAGGGGTCCTGCTGCAGTGCGAGATCACCTATTTCGCTATTGCTGCTCAAGGAGATCCTGTAAACAGATTTACTGCCAGCACTCAATAACCTCTTCCCCATCTCCCCCCCCCTCACCTCCCCGGTCCCCCCCCAAGAAATCGCAGCTTTCCTCTCGTATCGCTGACGGAACAGGACCTGAGGAGAAGGATTTCCGGGTCTGTAGGGTGGATTTGGAACCTGGACCTCACCAGGAGGAGCAGAAAAGGTAAAGCTGCCCCCCATCTCCAGGCCCCTCGGGGGTTCCTACAAAGTGCCATTACTTCAAGGAGAGCTTTGTTTGCAAACGACTCAGGCGGGAGCACTTCAGTGTCTCACCTGCGCCTTATTTTGCTTTCATTTCCTCCCCTACAGCCGGTAACGTTATCCTGGAGAAACCTATGGGGGGTTCAGATCCTTGAGACCGTGGAAGTGAGGGGTGGGGAGAGACCTGATGGGAGAAACCCCAAAACTTCCCCCCATAGCATCGTTCACAAGCTCAAGAAGCCGTGCAAGAAATGAAGCAATGCATTTCCCAGCAACATTTCCAGACCTGACGTAAATCCTTTCACCTCTTAATTTCGAGGTAATCTCTCCATCTCCTCGTCCTCCAGTGATGAGAATCCATTTTCTTTCCTTAATTATCAAGCCATCAGGATGTAAAAAGAAAAAAAAAAAGCAGATTACAGCATAATCAATAACAACAACAACAATAATAATAATAATAATAATAATAAAGACAACAGCTGCATGATTAAAATTAAAATGATCTTTCCTTGGTCCCAAAGTCCAGCTCACCCAGAAGCATTTCTCAGTGCCTCCCTGCTTGGTGTCAGTGCAGTGTTTGGAGCTGTCTGCTCACCATGATTCCCACTCAACGATTCCACGTTTCCACAATTCTGATTATTTTTGGTATTCTTAAAAGCCTGGACGTTGAAACGCTCAGATCCCAAATCCCCCAAGGAGCTGCAGTTTTGCTCTGCTGGGCTCCCAGCACAGAGCTACACCCACCTCAGCTCTCCACCTCCTCCATTTCCACCCCACCTCTCTATGGGGAACCTCTCCTGGGGCATTTTGGTGCTCTCTAGCTGTGCTATCCCTTTTTGTTTTAGTTAATCCCCATCAGCTTTCGTTGACGCTTAGCAGCGCAGCCAGGGGTAGCTTTGATTTCTGAAGCACAGCATAGGAAAAACAGAGTCACAAATTCAGAGTTATTCACAGCCACAGAAGAAAGTTCTTCAAAAAATATTTTAATTCATTCCCTTCAACAGATTTCCTCCCAGCGTTGCCCAGACCCATTTCTATACAGGCAGAGAATGTGCCCTTGCACTCACCACCAGCGATTTGACTTAGCCACTCATTTTCTTCCCGTTTCCAGGATATCAGGGATTTTCCAATACCTGTGCCCAAATTATTTCGTGTTCACCATCTGGATGGGCAGACCTGGCTTTTCCCTCCTTGTGTAGTGGGTACACCACACCAGGCAGAGCACTGGGCTGGCAGATGGCTGCCAATTAATTGTGCTTTCCCACCGTCATTATGTACAACTTCTGCTGCTGACAAGTCACGTACGGCGAGGCACCAGGCAGTGCAGGCTCATTGCACGGATGCCAGAGACAATAAATGCTTCTTGGTCCTCAGTGGTTGTCAGCAATGTCACCACCCGTGTGACTTAACATAATAACATATTGCTGCATCCAGGTCCCAGCAATCACTGTGCCAGCGGTGGCTTCGTAGTTTCCATTCATTATTAGATGTGTCAGAAGCACTACTGATTGTTGCTTAAGAAATTAAGAAGCAAGCACTGCATCCTCCTGACTGTAATAATCTCATCTTCTGAGGTGTTTGTTTTGCTGTTTTTAGGTGACATCTTTCCCTTCTGCAGGAATGTTTGGTATCCAGGTAGTGGATTTTTTATCCTGAACTGGGTCTCCCTGTCCCCTATTCTTCTTGGGTGTAATATCCTGGGGATTCTGGACTACAGAATCATAGAATGGGCTGGATTGAGAAGGACCACAGTGATCACCTGGTTCCAACCCCTGCTGTGTGCAGGTCACCAACCAGCAGCCCAGGCTGCCCAGAGCCACATCCAGCCTGGCCTTGGATGCCTGCAGGGATGGGGCATCCGCAGCCTCCTTGGGCAACCTGTGCCAGTGCCTCGCCACCCCCTGTATGGAAAAACTTCCACCTAACATCCAACCTAAACCTCCCCTGTCTCACTTTAAAACCATTCCTCCTTGTCCTATCACCATCCACTCTCTTAAACTGACCAAGGCTGCTGGAGTACCTCTCCGGGCTGTGCTGTAGGGAAGGAAATCTAGAACAGCATCAGCAGAAAGGAGTCAGAGCCCTCCATGGGCCACGTCCCTCCCTGTCTCTGCTAGGGCATAAATCTTCAGTTATGCGCCGTAATGAAAGAATCCGTGCCATATGCACTGGAACTAATTAAATCTGAATCTCGTTCCCAAAGCAGGGGATGTGCCCTGGGAGAAGTGCAGCTCCTCCGCACACGCAGGAGGAGGGGAACATTTTTCTCTGGGCTGCCAGCTGGACTGACACAGCCCTGAAAAATGCTGAGCAAATGTTTTGGCTCCTGGGCTGGGTTCAGCCTCAAATCCTGCTTTTGTTCCCACTGCTGTTTGTTTAAGGAGATCTTCAAACTAAATGTGGAAGAGCCCAAATGTCCCCGACGTACCGTTGCCTTCAGGAAAGCAGGAGAAATGGATGTTGGGGCTTGTTATGCAGATAGCTCCTGAATCAAGGCTACCAGAGGACAAATATTATCTGAAAAGCAATATGTGTGGAAACTGGTGCAATTTTCACGTGCCGATAATCGCTTCAATCTCATTTTGTGTCATTATATTATTGCAAAGGGATTATGTGCTATTGAAACTCAAGATATCCTCCAGCCTGGATCATTTCTCAGTGCCTTCAGCTGACAGTATTGCTGTCCATAATAATTATAGCTCATGATCATCTTGCTTGGCCCAGCTGTTATTGGTATAACTCATCAGCTAGATGATGTTCTAAGATCACACTGATAAACTGAAAGCCGCACGCATACAAAATATGATGGAGTGAAAAATAATAAACCCGCTACACTGAATGATCATAACAGAGCAATAGTCCCACGCAGTGAGACATGAAAGCCTTCAAGGAAAGGAAATTTATTAGAATTGTTTCCAAAATATACAGTTCAAAGTGGGCAGAACAACAGATGCTGGGATTGTCTCAGCAAGGAGCCAATAAAGACGGGAGAAATGGAGGAGATGCTATCTGAGGTTCTTACACGATGGCATATCCTGACCATGTTAACCATTCACATCTCAGCTCCTGAGGACAAGAGGCACCCTTACAGCTAATGGATGGAGCAGTGTGCTCGTGGAAGGACCTTCCTGCAAGAAAAACCCCTTTTCCTAGCTTTTCTCTAGCTCCCATTTCTCAGGAATTAGATTGCAAAGTGGCACTCGCTTCCTTTCTCTGCCCATTTGACTTCCAAGTGGGAAGCACTCCCAAGACAGCCCCATCCTCCCCCCTTCTAACAGCACTGGGGGAGCAGCACGTGTCTCAGTGCAGGTGCTGCAAAGCACTTTGCAGGCAGATGCAGTGAAGGCAGCTGAACCCGTGCTTGCCCTTAGCTGAAGGGCAGTGTCGAAACTTCATTTTCTTTTTGATTAACCCTCGGATTAAGTAATTTAAAAGGAAGGAAAGTGGTTCTGCTGAGTGACACTAATTTCAGTCTGATTCATTTTACAATGTTGTAAAAACAATTATGTGCCTGGCACCCTCCAGAACATTGAGCACTGCTCAGTAACCATCAGATCTACTGAGATGAAACTGATGCAGCTTGTTAGAGCAGAAACGTATTGAAAATGTGCTTTGCAGCCAGAGCAAGTGGACAATGGCTTGGTTGGTTTTCTGTTTTGTAGTACGACCTCGGCTGGTTTTCCTTCTCTTAAATAAAGAGGTGCAGTTCTCAGATCTCAAGGATCTGCTATCCTGGTCAAACTCATTGGTCAGCACCCTCAAAATTCCAGTTCTGCTGGAACAAATGGCTGTGATTTGCTGTTTCCTGATTATGATTACAATCCTGACCGTTTTAATCCCTACACCAATACTCTGATCGATCAGAACAAGGCTGTAGGGATCTGTAGAGATGAATGTTATGGGATCTCTCACTGCTTAAGAGTCACTAAGAGCTGACACTACTGAGGGGTATCTATGCTGTCTGACCCAGCCCTGTGCCATCAATTGCTGCAGCAGGAACAAAGACCAGGTTGAAGCTATCAGAATTGTCTACATCACAGTGGAGAGAGCAAACAGTCTGGTTCTGCTCCTCACCCTATGGGTCACGGAGGAAGTTAGTGGGAAGTCCAGTCACAGAGTGGTCTTCTGCCAATTAACACCACGTTCTGTGCCTCAGTTTCCCTACCCACCATACTGACAAACCAATATTTTCCCAATCCATCAGTGGTGCTTTGTACATAGGGTGTTTCTAACATGCCTTGCTTTAGTTCTGCCTGGACATTCAGTTCCAGAACTTCAGAGCAAAAGGAAGAAATACTAATTACCTTGATAACCTCCCCTCAAGCTTGCTTTGCATGGCCATTACTCAGCATGCATTTAGTTATTATGCTGAACTGATCCTTCTCCATTTTCCTTTACACTCAAATCTTCTTGCAGTCTTTTGTACTAGATTTCTATATAGGAAATAGAATAGTAGCCTCATTTGTAACCAAGCTTTTATTAAAATATATTAGAAGATTAATATTTCATGGATACCTTGCATTGGAATGGCCTTCCTTGAAACACAGACTCATCTGTCTCCCAAGGCGAAATAGCTCGTATCACTGGCTGCTTCAAAATGGGATTGATGGTACAGATCAAATTCATTCTTGATGAAATGGAGATCACCCACTCAGTCTATGCTACAGAGTTAACCAGTGTTAAAAATTAAGCAAAGAAAGCGAGGATGGAGCACTGATTGTTGCTTCATGTTACTGTTCTGCAGAGCTAATACAAAGCAGGGAGTTCTGGACAGTGGATGAAGATCAAGCTGAATGGGACACTGGCTGAGATAGTGAGGCTGCATTTGTTCATTTGCTGATAGAAGAAACTCAGAGCCATAGCCTTAAACCCATCTTTTTACTATGGCAGATGTTGTAAGTCCTTTGGACAAGGACAACACCTCGTTATCTGTCTGCAAAGCATGCATAACATAAAATTATTAAGGAGTAAAACAGATTTCCTCGTTCTTGACAGGTTACAAACATTTGAAACGTTTCAATGACAAATCTAGGCATAACTCCAACAGACCCATGTGTTCTCTGGCAAGTATTTCCTACATCTCTTATCTTTGAACCCTGCTCCATCACTCACCCACTCACCTTAGGGCAGTTTTCAGGATAACCAGAGGAGCCATAGTAAGAATAATAAGCCGTAATAAGAATAATCAATATTTTTGTTAATATACAGTAAATGAATATCAGTGTAGTGAAATCGCTCTACAAGAAGAAATCACCCTATGAAATGAAGCAATTTGTCAGACGCAAGAGGTCTTTTTGCCTCTAATCAGATGAAAACTAGGCCAAGAAAGGGCATGTGCGAGGAGCTGAGTGCTCTCTTAACAGAGTTAAGTGCAAAATGAATGACTCTCCGTGGAGCAATATAAACAAAGAGCCTTGCCAAGCCCCCAGACTTCCAGGATCACAGTTGAGATTCCTCATTTTGGCCTCTTCCATCATTTCACCTCCGTGAGCCTGAAAAGTGAAACCCTGGTATGTCGCATTAATCTGTTTGCATTCATATCGATCACAGTATCAGTGAAGACTAATAGATGTGGTGCTGGAGGTGTCTGACTTTGGCAGCCCAGCAGCTCAGCAGGGTTGGCTCAACATCCACTGGGAAGGAAATACTATGATCAACAATTTAATAGAGCTCCTACACTACAGAACAAAGCTTTAAACAACCCAGCTCCTATGCTAGAAGAAGGACAGCCATGACCATGCATGAGCACCCTCAGTTCTCAACGAAATCAAGTCAAGATAGCTCAGCTATCACTCCACAAGGGTGCTACTGAATTAAACTGCTGCTCCATGCTATAGAGTGAGCACCATTGCTCATAAAGGCCTCACAGTTTGAGAATGACTGCTCCTTTTTACAGCTGTAGGACTGCAGAACTGCGTGCTTTCCAAGTGGATTGAAGGCATTTGAGGAAAGGCAGCCAACACATCCCTTCAGGCTCACCACACTTCTCCCACAGATTCCATCACATCCGCTCTTGGAGCTACTGAACAACCTGTCTATCAGCACAACCCATCCTGATTTCAATTTACTGCCGTAGTCAAGGTTGGGTGTTCCATAGTTTTGCTGCTGGTTTCACCAAGGATTGCTTAACAGCCACTTCAGCTGAAAAAGACACCTTCTTATCCTATCTTATCCTTGTCCTATCCTCATCCTGTGCGTCTTTGCTGTTTGTCAAACCGACAACAGCAACAAAAAGCAGTGACACCAGCCGCTTTTTGTTTGTCTGTTTTTAATTTGGCAAAGAGAAAACCAATCATTGACATGCTCAGTTTGAAATTATGGCCTGAGATTGAACGTAGAGTTGATGCCAATCTAGCATCCACTAGGAGTAGAAGAGGAGGAACTGCCATTAACTTGCTGTCCTCTGAGAGCCACAGGCTACACTCTCCATTTCCAACTACATTCCACAGAGGGTAATAGCTAAGTCTGAAATAATTCCGCATGCAAAGAAGCTGTCCACGAAGGTGGGGACTCCTGCAGGCAGGAGATGCTCCATGCGAGCTCCCAGAGCTGTTTCTCCCACGGATTCAGTGTAGTCTATCCCCCTCTGCCGGCCACCCAGGGGCCATCCGTGAGCTGGGAGCTGCAGGAAATCCGAAGCCACAACAATTAGAAATCGGTGTTAAAAAAGAGACGGGGGACAGCAAGCAACAGGCTGAAGAAGAGAAATAAGTTAATGCAGAGTCAAGGATCAAGAAGTCATTTTCATATGGCAGAAGAGGTAAATACAACCCTCTCTGAGCTCTGAAATGTTGACTTCTTGTTACTTCTTACCACCAGCGACTTCTTCTCTGCAGAATTAACACTGTTCTGGTTAATGGAATAATTTGTCAGATGCATGCATACATTATCTGTAAATGAATGAACAAGATGCAGGGTTAGAAAGGTATTAGCCTCCTCTCTTCTTCTCTACATGATCCTGGTCACACTGCATAATGTACAGAGCATCTTAATTAAGCACAGAAGATTTAATAGCACTGAATATGATCAGCTCTATACTGATCCCATTACTCTAAAGAACCCAATAAATGAGGCTCAACAGCTTCAATTTCACTTCACTGCAATCTCATCAGCATTCCAATTCCATCACTTCTGAGAAATCAGCAGTTTCAATTGAATATAGCCCTCTTTCTCAGTCAGGTCCCATTCTACAACTACTTATTAGCAGAGCTAATTCCGTGTTAGAATGGTCCAGAACTACACAGCAGAACCTTTTCCAGCCATCAACTAAACCAGGACTTCTTTTCATAAAGAAGCAGGAAAAAAAAATTTTGGCACAGAGGCAAATCTTCCTTCCAGCGTTTCTTTTTCTTATAACTACCTTAGATAGCACCAACATCATGCTGAAAGTCGATTGGATATGCATTTATGGCAATATTATCACACCTAAAACTTGTTTTCAGCTTAGATACCAAAAATATAACTTAGATACTTACTAGAAAAAGAGCTAAAATATTTTATGCATGCTTTTATTCACAGAACGAGGAGATTACTAACTTTTATGGAGTTCTTAGAGATTCCCAGATAAAGAAACTTTGGTCAATCAAACCACAGTGTTTTCTCTGCCCAACTGCTATGTATTGGATTGTCGTTAATATCTGCTAATAGAGTTGTTTACTTATGAAGCTATTATGCAAAGGGTCAGAGTGTGCTGAACTGAATGCTGAACATTTTGCCAAATGTATGAGGTCCTCATTATAGACAAATATCCTCAGAGGATCACAAGATGTCACCAGCACATCAATTTGCAGATCAAACTTGTGTCTACCAATTATAAAAGTCTGGGAGGGAGAATGTGAAGCCAATTTGCATCTAAACTTGCTTGAAACACATGAATCACTCAGGTAACTCATTAACCTACAGAGCAAAGGTTATAAGCCCAGTTAATGTCTCTACTGAACCCTTTCCTACAGTAGGTATTTTTCCAGAATAGTCTAGCCTAGCTAACACAGAGCTAGGAAAGATGCAGTAAACGTCTATTGCTGGGTGTATGACCCAAACACTGGTTATACAGAGCCCACAGCATGGGAGGTGGAATAAGATGGTCTTTAAGGTCCCTTCTGACCATGCCATCCTCTTATCCTATCATTCTGTGACTGCCTACTTTCTTTTTCAACAAGCCAGAATCTGCACGTGCCCTCCCCTCATCTCTTACTGCTTTGACTTTCATTCTTTCCTGGGGAGGATCCCTAAGAAGTAACAGTGAGGTGAATGCAAAGTCAGATTTATCCCCCCAGATAAAGTGTATCCAAAGGTCAACAGCAAACCAGAGTAAATTAAGGTTCTGTTTCTAAGATTATCAGAAATCCACCAGACGTTTACTGGGGTTTGTACATCAGATTTCATCAGGAACGTGACTCCAAATGTCAATGAAAAATGCTTTGATGAGAGACTTGTAAGGAGCAGGACAATAGAGCTTAATTGGACTCGTGAAAAATGAGTATTGTTTAAGGCTCAGTCACCCATGAGGGAAAAAGTTTTCCTTGTCCAATGAGTCCGAATGGCCTGAATTCTTGTCAAGGTGATTCCACCTCAAAATATCAGAGGCTATTTCTGAACGAGAGTTTACGCGGCGACATGTAAAGTAGATATTTTTTCTTTTGACAGCAATGAATTTTTTTGATAGTGATGAATCTGAAGAAAATGACCAGTGAATGCTATTTATGGCTGACTGACCACATCAAAGCAAGGCTAAACTGGATATTAAAACAGTAGCTCAGTGACAGAACAGCAATCTTGAAACATGGAATGGAGGGGTTACCCTTGAGATGTATTGCTGGCAGATCCTCCCCTGTCCAGGTTTTATGTCCTCAGCTTTGGCGATGAAGATGCCTCTTCCCTGACAGTCAGAGTCCACTTTACAGATATAAGTGCTGTGTTTCCTTGATATGCTACCAGGCTGCAAATCATCACCACTATGGGGAGGGAAACAGAACAGGGACTCTTCAGAAGTTATCGAAGGCTTGCACTAAGGCTGCTTCCTAAGGTAGACTTTCTAGATGTAATTTTTCAATCTTTTATAATAAATAATTTGGAAAAAAAAAAAGTAACTAAGTGTAAGAAGTAAATGTAACATCTGGATAATTTTCTGGGTAGCTAGGTCAGGGAAAAAAAAAGTGACATTTTGATTTGCAAAAGATAATAAAGAGACCATTGTATGTCATGCCGTGGTTGGACTCGATGATCTTTAAGGTCTTTTCCAACCTGAGTGATGCTGTGATTCTATGATTCTATTCCACATGCATACAGACTAAGCAGCTCATGCTTCTAAGGGCTTGATCATCACTTCCCCTCACCAGTCTGTTGAGGCAGTACGACCTGCCCAGTATGCTGTCCTCTCCTCATCACCTCTCACTGCCCATAGGTCTCAGGAGAACAAAGTGTTGTAATTTCAAACGTTGCCCTCTGAGTGAGAGGCAGCATCTCCTTCCAGTCAGCCCTCAGCAATAAAGCAAGGTGGATTGCTTCTGCTTGCTGCAGATGCGTTATTGACAAACTGCCCGTTTTGGAAGGCAACTGGTCATAAAGAAACCACCAAACAGGCCAACAATTTCATGCTGCTTCAGAAGCCACCGACCAACTGCCCAAACAAACAGTCCCATTGACATTTCTGGTGAGTGGTGAAAAACAGATTCCTGGAACACAAAGCCTGAATAATGCTTTGTTGAAATTGGGAACCGAGCCATTTGCAGTGCTTCTTCGTGTTCTGCACCCCAGGCATGAATCCAGAAAAGTACTGGCAAGAGCTCACTGACATATTAAGTTTTGACTTCTTGCCTGACTTCAGTCATTATGAGAGAAATATGTATCGTGATCACAAGCAAGCCCTTTACTGAGATTAAACATTAGGGATAGCGAAGGCTTGCAAAGAGCAAGTGTTAGAACAACAGGGGACACTCCGGAGCAATAAATAAATACTTTGCCTGATGACTGGTAGCATATGTCTGAACAAACCGCATCAATGGGGAATTCCAGGACAGCCTGCCAAGCTCTGCACAACCAGCCGCCACTTTCAAATGATATTTGGAAATCATGTCACGACCCTCCTGCAAATGGCAATCGACTCAGCCTTCAGGGATGGGCTGCACCTCAATTATTTTGGCTCCTCCGAGCCCAAAGGCTGTGTGAATGTTCTCCCAGTGCTCCATCCATGCTGGTGCCAACCGGAGACCTGTTCATGAGGGGCTTTTTTTTTTGCAAGACCTCTGTACTGGTGGCGTGGAGGAGCTGACACCTGCAAGGGACGGAACGCTGGGAGCTGCTTTCAAAGATGACGGTTCAGCGGAAAGAATGGAAGAACCGCTGAACGAGGGCAGTTCGAACCCCACGGGACCCCAGGAGCCCCGAACCCGCGACCCCAGGAGCCCCGAAGCGGCGACCCTAAGCCTCAGCGCGGCCCGCAGAAGCGCCACCTCTCGCCCAGGTGAATGAATGGTGAGCCCCCCACCCCAACCCTCGCGCCTTCTGATTGGACAAAACGACAAGCACCACCCCCTTCTTTATTTTCCCCGCCCCCCTTATTAACATATTGCCGCTCCATTGGGCGGAGCGGCCAGAAAAGCTTGTGACTGGATAAAAACAACAAGGGGGCGGGGCGAGGAGCTGGAAGGGTGACGTCACTTCCATGCGCCACGAGTGCGCAGGCGCGTTTCAGAGCCCTCCCTTTTCCCGCCCACCGCTCGCTGCTGGCGGCCCCGCTTCGTTTGAGCGGCCGCGGCCAATGGCGGCTGTGAGGCGATGTGAATATTCACGAGGGCTGAGGAGGAGCGTGTGGGGGTTGGAGGCCTGGGTGGCTCCTGAGGGCTCCGCTACTCGGGGGAGGGGGGGGACGAAAGTGCTTCGCTTGGGGCCTTTCTGCAGCAGTTTGGGGGAGGCCGGAGGGGAACGAAGGGCTGTGAAGCCCGGAGCAGCGCGTCTGCCTGGATGGGATTTCAAGGCCCTGTTTTAAACAGCCTCAAGTTCGAAGCTGGATCTGCTCAGCTCTGCCAGGGCTGCCCCAACTCTGGGCAATGGCAGCGCGTGGGCCTGGGAGCGGCTGTGTCTCAGATATTAACATAAAAAACCAACAACACTCGAATCATCCTCGCTAAGTAATGATAACAAAGGCAAACGAGCAGCCTTGGGGAAATGAAATGAGGTGCTGAGGTCTGCTGGTGCTGCTGACACAATGGGCAGCGCCATTTCCATCCAGAATTCGCAGTTGGTGTATTAATTCAGCTCCTGCTGCCATGGAAACGGATGGAGCTGGCAGAAAACAAGAGCAGGTTGTGCTGAGCTAATTGACACACGCACACAGAAAACCGGATTCCCTCTTCTTTTTTTGTGATAACATATCCTTTAAACAAACCCTGTTCCATTTCCATTGCAGCCCATGGCGGATTCACCAGAAGTCATTTGAAATTTTACAGTCCTGATATAATCCTCGTAAGTCTATGAGTTTTCCAATACTTAAAGATCTAGTGAGCATCTTCGATTTATTTGAGCAATCTGTGGTGCACTCAATAAGGTGCACCCAAGTGATACATAGGTGCATTGCTTCTCCATTAAAGCAGTGTGTTTTTCTCTTTTGTTGCTTGTAAACACGGATGGTGGAGCCCGAAACCAGAGAAAATTTCATCCAGGATCTCATGGTGATGCAGCAGGTCTGTGTGCTGTCTCTTATTGGGATTATTTAGGAGAAAAGGCAAGAATCTCATATTTGGGGGTTGTTTTAGGAAAGTTCACCGAAAAAAAGGGTACAGCTTTCCATTCAAAAAATATATCTATTAGGGTTATAACTATGAGTATTTTTGTAAGAATTACTGCTTTAAGAACAGGGAGATGCTCTTGTAGGTAGCTAGCAGGAAAGTTTGAGTGTCCCCATTTTAATTGGTTCATTGAGAAAAGCAAAACAGGTCATTAAAGTTACAATAACAGAGAAGGCACTTCTCAAAGGTGTGAAAAACACTGCACTGCCTAAAAGATACTGATGTTGTGACAGTCTTTGCGTCAGCTAATGAAGGGTCCTTCCTTTCCAACATTCTGGATCTGCTCTATCCTGGCAGTCAGCCTCTTTAAGGAAGAACTGTCAAGTTCAGCAACTCTGCTAAGACAAGTGTGGGTTCATAAACTGCTACCATCAGGTAATAACTCCTAGAGATTAAAATTCCATATGGCTCTCTCAGCTGCACTACATAACATGCAGTACCTGCTCTCAACAATATAACTGCTAATAAAAAGGAATTAGCCACACTGTGTGGCTGGCAAAACTGCAACTTACTATTAAACACAAAGAACGATAAAAAAAATATTTGGAATCTTTAGGTTTCCCATCTTTTTGTCTTTTTTGTTGTCATTATTTGTTTCTGGTTGCATTTAGATGCTATAATCGTGACCAAGGCCCCATGGGAATACGCATTATGAAAGCACATGCAATATTCTAGTCTCATCCTGTTACTGGAGAAGGGAGGCAGGCAGCGTATGAGACATACAGATGTAAGTGCCTCAGGCCTTGAGTTATCAACTCACTCTCAAAGCAGCTGCTCCCACTGGCAAATCTCTTATGGATCAGCAGAGGAGCAGTACAGGCTGATGAACCCCACCAGGTTTTTCAGGCTGGCAAAACCATTGGGAAGGGTTAAAAACTCCCTGGAGTCTGAAGGACATCAATCCCTTTTGGCAGCCATCCATTTCTTTCTCCATCCTGGCTCACTTCTCGGGCTGCGCAGCCTTTCTCAAAATGAATGTTAAATCTGGTGAGGGAGAGGAGGATTATGCCACACATCTTTTGAGAGACTTTGGCTAAATTCCTTCATGTCTGTGTGGCTGCTTCCCTATCTGTAGCATAGAGGTAATATTTAATTACATAATATAGAACACGGGTCTCTTAAGACCTGCTTCTTTGGTACTTGTAAGATTATAACGTGGAAGGAGCTATATTTTAAAGTAATTAATTTAGCATCTGTGTTGCTGATGGCTTTATTGTATTTTAGGCTGTCAGTGCCAGACTAGTAATTATGTAAGACTATAAGCCCTGGGCACTCTGAAGCTAGTGGAAGCTTTCTCACCAATGTCATTTTTTATTTCTATTACATGGTAAGCAAGGGTGCAAGCCTACCTTTAAGCCTAAAGTGACCTTGCATACAAATTTTAATGAGCTGTGGAGCTCTTGAACTCTTAAATAGGGCACCATGTAGTCCCATCTGCTTTGCAAGAGGGGTGGGCACAAGTACGGCAGTGCCTTGATCCAAGCCAATCATAATATATCCCATAATATAGCCAGCAAAGAATGGATGAGTGAGCTCGAGTTCCTTCCTAGAAGGCTTCAGTGTTGTATGCAGCAGGATGTTGTGATCTCTGCAGACACCTAAGCTAATGATATTTGGAGGGTGAGTAAATGATGTCAAGGAACAGTGTAGTAACCTGGTTTCTGGCCAGATCCAGTGAACCACAGAAACATTGCTATTTGGATCAGGGTACTGAGTTAATTTTTCCCTGAAGGCAGTTTGGACTGACTAGGAAGGTTAAAAAAAATCATCTTGAGAAGTCCTGTTTTTACTAACAACAAGAAACAGTCTATATAGTATCACATCAGTAGCTCTACTACTTAAATGGTGATCAAAAACGAACACAACCCTCTATTTGCTGAGATTTACTACTTTACAGCCCAGTGGAGCGAAATGTAAACTGCAACACATCCATCTTTATTCCACAAGCATCCCTGGTTCTGTTCTCCCCCTTCCCAGTCCCCCTGGATGAATAGCCCTCCTCGCCTTGCCATGCTGAATAGGCCAGGTGACTCCAAAACCAGCCACCCAGCAGATGCTTCAGCACTACCAACTGTTCTGAATCCCCCACCTCTTCTCCAGATTTTTTTTTTCTCCCCTCCCTTCCCTTCTTCCCCTGTGTCCTACCAATCTAGGCTGCCTGGCACATGCTGCAAGCTGCAGTCCCACTGGAGTGATATTGTGATGGAAATGAGGGAGGGGATCCAGGCAGAACTGCACAGATTTACAGCACTCTAAGGGTTTCCATTAAAATCCTTGACAACTTGTTATTTATGAGTAGACCAACAGCTCTTCTAATATCCAGGGCCTAGACCCCATTCACTTCAATAATGCTGGTTTGGAATAAATGAGCCAGAGGATGGAAACCAGTTCTGTTAGTATAATGGAGGCGGCTAATAGCTGTATAGAGAAAACAACTGATCTAATTCTGGGACCCAACCGTTTCACCAACAAAACTGTAAAGATCTGCTTCTTCAGTGCATTTCAGATAGGGATTTAATTCAGAACAAAGCAGGTGATGAACAGCAGTATTCTGATTTCATGCCTTTATATACCCACTTTGACTGTCTATTTGTGCAACTGCTTTGGAGATAAAGGGACTCACTAACTCCTGGATAAGCAAGAGTAGGGCAGTTTGGATCTCTACTGGAAAAGAAAGATAAAGAGAAAAAATGTCCTTACAAAATAACATAAGCAACAACACAAAGAAAAGCTCGACATAAGTATAATATCTTAATTTCTCAGTCTCACAGGGACATGTGAGCATTTCCTTCCCCAGATTTTTCAGAGCTGTCCCATCTCAAACAGCCCGGCAGTTTGTTTCAGTGTCGTTTTAGAACCATTTATTTAAACCGTGATTGCATCCCCTAATCCCTTCCTTTTCCCATAATTGACATGCCAAATACAGAAGTGCTGCCACTTAACTAAGAAAGTACAGACCTGATCCCTGAAATAAGGACTTTGATGTTCAAAACACTTTAACTCCTAGGATGTGCATTATACTGCTGTAAAGAATTATCGATCTCTTCTGCTGTGTCTTAAAATCAATCTGACAAGTTGATTATCAAGCAAAACCACTCAGTTGCTGGCTTGGATACTGCTTTCCTTCTTCTCTATTGTTCACCTGCACCTTGTCTATTTACATTCCTTTTGTTAGGAACCTTTTTATTTTCTTTCTGCTTCCTCTGCTCTCTGCAGGAGCCTCATTAAGGTGGAGAGAAACAGCAGCAGTACTCCCAGCCTGCATTCTGCCAGCACTGCCAGATGGACCCCACTCCATGCCTCAGCCTCTCCTCACCCTAAACCTCAGCACTGTGATTTCAGACGAGAAAGACAGCGCTGAAGGTGCACCTTGTTCAGTAAGAAAGAGGAAGGCATAGATATGAGAAACCAGGAGGTTAAAGAGTGGAGGAAAGAGGCTGCTAAAGTGAAGGGGTGGTGGCTATGAGATTGGGAATCATTTTGTGAAAGGAGCAGAACCACCCATCACCTTTCAGGGACTCTGACTTTCAAGATTGGAACAGTTTGAGAATCTGGATACTGCAACTGTCTACGTCATGGCCAGTCTCATTTTTCTGCACCGAAAATAACTTTTTGCAGGCAAGATGATGGTCTTTCTGATGGAAAGAGCTGTCAGTAGGGTGGTGCCCTGTGCCATCGACAGCATGCCTTTGCAGGTGGGAGATGCTGTCATCTGGTTTGTATTTTCTATCCACAGACATGTGGCCTGCAAAATTTTTATACCCCTTTAAATATTTATATATAATGAATGCCCATTCAGTCAGATTCCATGTGATTCCAGGCATAGATTGTGCCAAATATCTACTGTCACTTTTGAAAATTTATTTCGAGGTCCTTATGCAATATATATCAGTGTAAATGGGATCTCATCCAAAGTATAATTATATCTAATTATCAACCATTTGAGCTATTTCTGTTTTAAACCATACAATTGAGACAGGGTTGAAACATACTGCAATTCCAAATGTTAAATGCAACAGTAACATAAATAAAGCTGTAAATAACATGTAAAATGAAAATTTGCTTAGAAAATACAGTGTAGTTTGTACTTGGAGGTAAATTGGTCCCTGGCTGCTCAGGATGTGTCAGGCAGAAGTATATTATGTCTTGGAAGTCTGAATCTGGATCGTTATTACAGAAAACAAATGGCATACCTTAAAATGCTTCAAAATGCAGCATCCTCACGAGATTTATTGCAGTCTGACCCCCTCTGCCGGCCACCTGCTTGCTGTCTGTGTCCTATGGCTGCCACTTCAAAACAGACTCTGAGGTTTTGTGGAGATGATAGGAGGTGGCAAGCAGAAAATGGTAGGCACCAGAGTAAAATGGGGGGAAGCAACACCAACACTTGACAGTGGTAGCTCAGGGATGAAGCTAACACTCTAACACAGCTAACCAGTAATGACAGGGCTAGGATTTAGGATTTGAGCTGCTAAAGCCAGCATTAACAACAGTGTAGTAAAGGAGCAGGGCTGGTAAGTGGTATTTAGGCAAACTGCTGGAGTTTTAATAAAGACTGCCTCTGTGACTCTGCATTTGATCTGCTTCTGTCAAGATGTAAAGCAGGAAAAGAATGAAAATGTAATTTTAAATGAGGATGCATAGAAAAGCTTCAAGGTGGGAGCATTTTCTTGAAAAACACTGGGATATTTTCTGAGAAAACAGGTGCTCAGTTAAAATTTAGTCTCATGATGACAGAATATTTGATTGCCAAAATTGGGATAAAAACAAGTCAGGAATGTTGATATACACTATAGTAATGAATAGCATCCTATCCTTTGGCTTTCTTGATATATTCCCCATGCTGAAAGAAACCAATGGAGATCTGCCAGTTAAATATACGCCATTAGGCAGCAGCAGCCCCACTAGCCCTCGAGATATTATGTTGCATGCTAAAAGTTATTCAGAGATGTGCTTAAGTACTTTGTTAGAGAAAAGCTTCAGAAAGTAATCAAAGGCTTGCAAATAGCTCCATTAAGACACCAACAATTCCTCCAATTTATTTAAATAACTTGACATCTTTTTCAAAGACTTGCTCAGTACAGCTTTTATTTTTTGTCTGCTCCTATTCTGTTACAGATTTTTTAAAATAATGCTTACCAGTATAGTACATCTTAAAGACAGAAATACCCCATTTAAACCTAGATTAAAAAAAATATGTGTAGAATCAAAATATTTTAAAGTCTCTGTTACTCTTAATAGTCTTAAAACTCTGTGTAAACTTCTTATGATTTTCTCTCGCTTCAGATATTCAGCAGGAAATGCCTAATATAGCTGGATAATAAAACTTCACCCATTTCTATGTGCATGGACAAAAGAACTGTTAATCATAATTTGAAAATCCCAAAGCAGAAATAAAAACAGTAACTGGATAATCCATCCACAAAGCATTTTAACATCCCAAGGCACTTAGCAGTTTTCAATCACAATGTTTTGGTTTAAGAACAGGTTCTTCATTTTAAGCCACGAGGGTTTTCATCACTTCCTTTAAATGAGATGCCCAGTTTCAAGACTGAGCGCCCATTTATCCTCAGCACTCTCATGACAGCTCAGCTACTACTTTCCTATGGGCTCCAGGCCATTCTGACTTTCCTTGTTACATAAGCATCAGGGTTCCTTTGCCATGAGATGGATGCATGACAGGACAGTGTCAGAGTGACCGCACAAGCACAAATTGCATCACCATTTGCTTTCAGTCTGGTCATACAGGAAAAAAGGGACAACAGTGCATGCACCTCGTTCTACACTAAGCTATACTGCCTACTCTGCTGTAAGAAGAACCCTAGAGCTTTAGATCTACAAATTAAGTAGTTTCTTTATAAATATATATATTTCACTTTTGTATGCCTAAAGGCAGAAGAAGAGAGGAAAATATATTCTTATTTAGACTTCTGTATTCATTAGTATTTAACTCTATGTTCCAGAAGCTGGACCAGATTGAAGGTGTGGTCCTAACAGACTATGCAATGCTTCTGCTCTTTGGTTAGCAATCACAGTGCTCTACTGAATAATAAAACCATTATAATGGACCTGTATCAGCCAAGTACTGCTGCACTAGATCTGTTATTTGGCCCTACCTGGATAGTTATTAATTACAGAATTTGTAACTCATTTAGCAAGCTGTTGTTTGATCCAAGCCAGAGGACTTAAGGGGATGACAATTCCATTTCTTACTAGCATAGATCAAGTCTCTAGAATAACTTTGGTCTGTTCAAAGCTGCAGCCTCTGCCCCCTATTCTACAGAACAGATAAGGATTCATAATCGTTCGAGGCTATGGCACAACATATGATCTTCAAACACCTGCTGATTGGACTTTTCAAAGGCTCCATTGCAGACTGGGCACTCCAGAAGATGGCCCTGCACGTGGGCCTCGTAGTCTCTTGTTTCAATGTCATCAGGAAAAACATCATTGCATATGGGGCATTTCCTGATAGAATCCTGAAGTACAAAGGAAACGCAAACAAAGACAACTTTAAATTTGTATTTGCATTCAAAAAGAAGAAAAATAATTTGCTAGTCAGATATTATGAGCTTTGGAGAAGTCTTTCTGACTTGCAATACACTGAAGTTTTCAAATGTCTCCAAGCTTCTCTAAATAACACTTAAAACTCCTAAATGGCACAAGTCTATGTCTACAATACAAAATAATAAGGTATTGAGCAGCTGCTCATTCTGACATTTGATGCTGCCAAAAGTTGTCCTTTAAAAAATAAGGTGAACAGAACTTCCCTAACATGTTACTAATTCTACAGGTTAAGTGTACATGGCTCCATGTTGTTGTCCACTATATTACCAGGACTAAAACATTAAGTGGACAACCAGCTACAGAACTGAACTTGGTGCTTGTCATTTTAAACTACTAATTTTTGTCTGTATACCACTAATTCATGTCCATTCATGTCTCCTTTACTTACTATTCCTGTGGCTCTCGCCTCCTGTTTTCCTCTTGAAGCTGGGGAAAAAAGAAAAGGTTCATTCAGCCACTTCAAATATTAACAGTGTAATGTGTCAATAACTTTCTGAAATGTGAGAGCGTGGCTCTGGATCTAAACTTCTACATTTAGGACTATAGAAACTGGACATAAGCTCCAGAACTCGCTGTCCCACTGACAGATGAGCTGGGTAATGGTTGTCTCTTTCTGTAGGAAATGACAGACTGCTGATGACTTAAATCAGCTCTTAACATCTGGCAGCATTTTGCAGCTGCCAAGTCATCTGCACACATGCAAAGCTACACAGGTGCTGCTAAGGATGCATTCTCTACAGCATCCAATTTGAAAGGCAGGACAGTTGGCTGAGACCCTTACTGCCATGTATTTGTGGTTATCAGACAGAATGCCAAGTATTCTCACCATGATACGGATTTCCAAATACAAAATCTTCAGGAGCTGGAACAAAACCTCGGGCTTGTGAAACAACAAAAGAGGAAGAAATGTCTCTAGGCTGAGAGAGACGCCTCCGAAGGGAATCATTCTCTTTCCTTAGTTTCTGCAAGGGGACAGAAGGGTAGAATTAATTTCCAGAAGCTCAGGAGACCATTTCAGTGACAGGTTACACAATGAACTAACACTCATCCTCTAAAACCAGAATAAAAATTGCCCTGAAGTTTTTAGGTAGCTCAGTCTTAGTCCTGCTAGACAGAAAGTGAAGAAAGGAAGTGCAAGGATCTATTCCGTGGCCTGCTCAGAAAGACACACAGGGTGACTGCAATAGGGTAATACATTTTAAAAGACAGAAGAGAATCTTGCAGTTGTAAAGGCATAGGTAGCAGTCTGTTTGGTGGAAGGGTCAGTGGAACTGAACACTAGATGGACAGATTTGTGTCGTATTCAATGTGTGAAAAACAGAAGGGACTTGTGACAAGTTCTCACCTGATTTTCCTCATCAGATTCCTTCTTTTTTGCTTGCAAAGCCTGAAACAAACGCTTCTTCTCTTCAAGCTCTTTCATTA
Source organism: Perdix hodgsoniae (assembly GCA_035772895.1). NCBI lineage: Eukaryota > Metazoa > Chordata > Aves > Galliformes > Phasianidae > Perdix > Perdix hodgsoniae. The sequence goes on from JAPSGF010000083.1 coordinate 2,226,705, forward strand.
AGTCACTGTTTTGTTGCTATGAGGGAAGAGTGTTATTAGCTAAATTGTGGGATACTGGCAAACAAAAAGATGACAGCTCCAAGCACTGTTCACATATACAGGCAGCTTCTAACTGCATTTAAACCAACAATTAAACCTTCACTTGAAACAAGACTCTTACCATTTCTTACATTTTGGACCTAGGACAATTCTGTGTCGTCAACCACTTAAGCTCTGTATTTTCATTACAGCATGAGAGGATGATGTGACCTCCAGAGGGGACGTACAACACGTCAAAGTGAGAGGTTAAAGAAAAGGAATGACAACAATCCCACCCTGGCAGGTTAGAGCCCTCCAAGCCTGACATTTCCTGGTACTCTGACGTCTGCACTGACTGGAGAGCTGGATAGCTAGTACATCCTTAAGAATGAATCTTGTATTAAATCAGTAAATTAAGTAAGCTAGAGTCTGTAGGGATTCTGCAATCATTCTCAAAGTATCACTGTAAGAACCCTGAACATCACAGCAGAGGTAATCACATCTATTCTAGGCACCTAATTATCAAAGTCGGAGTAAAGCCTCCAGAAGTATCCTGAGTAGCACATCCAGAAAACCACAGAGGACAACAGGCTAAAGATGATAACATGGAGGCTTCAAACATTGCCAATCATGGTTCCTTCAGCAGAATGAAAACGTCATTCCCTTTTCTTTTATAACCTTCATGTTCCTTCAAAGTGGGATTTTCAGAACTGAAGTCTGTGAATTGTTCCTAAAAGATCTGCAGGAGTTACCTAAGAAAAGCAAACCTTTTGACCATAAACTTAAATTTGTTGTATGTATAGGCATTTGTAACATCACATACAATATAGCAGAGCTCTGTACTCAGCACTTTTGAGACCACCCCCCCCCCCCAGCTGCACCCCTAGAAATGCTGGACACCTGTTCATTCTGCAGACGAAGTGTCAGCTTGGCCTCTGATCCCTTCAAGTGCTCCAGGCAATGTTTAAGTTCTTTCTTTTGCTCTTCCTGATCAGAATTCCCAGAGTTTCACAGGTAGAGTTGCAAAGGGAACATCAAAGAAAGAAAGCGCCAGGTCAGGATGTGAGGCAGAACATTAAACTACAGAATAGAAACTTTATATTGTAAAGGTTGTTTTATGGCATTCTGACTATACTGCATCTTTTCATTTTTTTGATTATTAAATGCCAAATCTGCAGTAGTAAAAATGAGAAAGGGACAAAATATAAGCATACAGGAAACCAGCAAGGTTCTGTCTCTCACCAGTTACTCGTCAGCTTCCTGTTAGAGCTAAAAGTAACTGCAGATAGTCTAGGCAGATTGAAATGGTTTTATTTATGTAAGTCTCCATCCTGAAACAGTTTTGCCTAGTTGTAACAATTTGCAATCAGCTAACTATCAATTCTGAATTGCCACCTACCTGCTTCGTCAAAAAAGGTGAAGACAGAGATTGAATTTTCTTGCCAGAGAGAATCAGAATTATAAAGCCTACTTAGACAGGCATCTCTTCCAAAACTAAAACATATGTGTGTACTACAAGAATCTGCAAGGTGGTGTGTTCACAGAACCACCTGTGTGGACACCCATACCACCATAGAGATTTCTCTTTGTCATGAAATCTCCTAGACTTTTCCTGTATTTTGAACTGTATTTGTACCTAGCCACTGCAAAGGACACCATTCAGCCTCTTCCCTGGCTTCCCCAAGCATCCTGATATTCAGGGAAGGTTTTACCTTTTGAGTTATAGTCATGCATAACTGGTTATTCTCTTCCTTTAAACTTTCACACTGCTTAGTCTTGTCATGGTCCAAACGAACCAGGTCTTCAATTTCCTTCTCATAACTCAGAAGTTGAGACTAGGAAGAAAGAAGAGGGGGCAGCAAGTGAATAGAAATAGTTATGACTGAGAAGCACAGGCTCTTTTAGGCTCTTTCAGGTGCATGAAGCAAACCTCCAGAACCCGTGGCTGACCAAAAGAGACCGGCCATAAAAGCAAAGGAAGGAAGCTATGTGTTTTCTACCTGCAGCTGATCGACATGATCCAGGGCTGTTTTCAGTTTGGTTTCCAGATGTTCCTTTTCAGAGGTTACATTCTGAATTTGCTCCTTGAATCTGTTCAAAGCAAGTGAAAACACACCACGCTTTCACAAATGGAAATTTAATCCACAAAAGCATGATGTTTGCTTATGTGGGAATCCTGTTTAAATTGATCTTGAAGATACACTCACTGGTGCAGTTCTGCCTCTCTGCACTCATTCAGCTCCTTCAGGTGTTTATTTTCCTTTTTCAGGGAATTCAGCTCCAGCTCCAATTTTTCAGTGCTGCTCCTAAGGGACTCCAAAACATTTTGTAGCTCCTGAAAATCAAAATGAGGTCAATAGGAAGAAAAATGGGACTCAGGCAGTAGTGCCTCCTCTGCACTGGAAATGCAAAATGCAATGCTTCCAGGCAGCCCACCTGAAGGAGAAAAATCTCTCCTTTGTATCTTTCAGATCCCATTTTGTTTACACTACGGCCTGAGCAAAACTGAAAGTGAAAGCCCTCAGCAAAACTGAAAGAGAAAACAGGAACGTTAGGAACAGGGCTGGGCTGGCAATTTCAGGAGAGCCTACCAAACATTTTTGAAAACTCTCCTTCCCATGTGTTCCTGAACCCCATGTCTGATGATGCCTCTTGTTCATCACTGTTGTTATTATTGTAGGAGAGGTGTTGTACCCCCTGTTAAATGATTAAACAGGAAGAAAACGCTTTCATTTTCTCCTGGAAGCATACAACAGAGCATGACCTGACTCAGTCTTTTTACCTTATCGTTCAGAATTAAAGCTTCTGACTTCATATATGAACTTTTGTTGTACCTGTGTCTTCTTGAGGTCTTCCTGCAGATCTGCATTTTGTTTTTGGAGACTTGCACAGTTGGCTTGCAGCTCCTCATTTTCTTTAAGCAAATTTTTGTTTTGTAGTTCAATCTCTTCCACTTCTCCCTAGCAAGCAAAGTTGTTTAGTTGAACAGAAGCATAAAAAACCACTATGCTTGAAAGAGCTGCATGCAGGACACTGCAAAATAAACGAGCCTGGCTTCACAACACCTCAGTTATTGTCCACATGCACACGTTTATTCCCATCTAATGAAATCCAAGAAAAGCAAAGGCAGGAAGAAGCAGGGGACGAGAGGATACATACCTGTGTGGTAACCACCAGCATATCATCCTCAGTCTCTGCTCTGAACTGGAAAGGCACACTGGCTCCACGGATCATACCATCCTGGTCAATGTAGCAGAACTGGTAGTATTCATCATCTTTGGGCAGGTAATAAGCTTCAGACAAACACAACAACACCGTCATATCCAGCTTCTAATTATTTGAGTCTCTTAACTATATAGCACAGAAAGTCAGAAGCTAAGAAAACAGACATCTTACTTTAATATTGTTCCTCCAGCATCACTAGTTCTTTGTGACAGTGATTGGAGCACAAACAAAATCATTCAGACAGGATTGCAGAACCCAGTAGATTTGAAATTTTATGTGTGCATGCCTGTTTGTGCACCTGCACTTATATACCATGAGTGACCCAACCTCCCAGCCCACCTTTGAACTGGATTTGTTGCTGCACAGCAGTATCACCACGGACATCACTGGGCCGAGGAGCCCACATGAATGTGTAATATTCTCGGGTGGTTTTCCATCCCACCTGCAACAGCAAAATTCTTGTAAGGAATGACATACTTCACGTTCATCCTATGGCAATTGGACAGTATTATTACAGAGACCAGCTATTGGGAGGACTTCTGTAATGATATCTGACTTCTTAAAGAGTTGTAACCTATGCATGAATCGAAGATCCTCACCAGTTTATGCCTCGTTCTATGGAATGTGTTAGGAAAGTGAGGGGAGCACTGAAGTAGGAAACATGTTGGAAGAGATGGTGCCAGTATGGTATTTGATGCAATTGTTCTTCACAGATTCTGTGAATCATGGTCTGTTTCATTGGCCTTGAAGCTGTTCAAGTAACAACAGTTCTGGCACTCTGTCCCTGAGCACAAGAAAAATGTTGCATGACACAAGGTTATCACTGAAAATAAATTCTTTACCCTGTTCTACCAAAGCCTTAAGGCCTTTCTTAATGCTGATGTATCAAATAAACACCAAATAATTTGTTTCTGTCAGCAGCTGCCTCTTCGTGCTTGGTTTCACAGTATTCACTTACCCGGAAGATGCCCACCCAGTCCTTCCCACGAGGAACAATGTTGTGTGTGAGAGTATAGTGACAGGTTATGTCTCCTCCAGGAACATAAAACTTCTCCACGTTGTTAAAGATGACTTGGGAGAAGTGGCCGCTGTCTAAAACGACAGCAGAAGTGGGAGCTTCATCTGAAGTCTCCTCCATTGTGGAAGCCTACAAGAGGAGAAAGCATAATGTGATCATCTCATCTCCACATGCTGCCAGTAGAATTGTGTCCAGGAAGGATACGAAGAGGAACAGTTTGTGAGTGGCAGAGCCGTAAGGTCTTCTACACATGAACCAATATTTATCAGCAAGGCACATGGGAACACTGGAGTCCCTACTGCTGTGATGAGACTGCTCCTGAGACCCAAGGCAGTTTGCAGATCCTCTTCAGCAACGTAAGGCTGACCACTGCTTCCCAGCCACAGTGCCTGGAACTCTAGGGCTGCCTGTGTAACGTAACAGCCTCTCTCCTGTCCTGCTTGGGACCCCCTAAGCCAGACCCTGCTGACCTTCCTACAAATCTACTACACAGAAGAGAGGCAGCAGTGCCTTCTAGCAGCAAAAGCATGCATGCGTGTCTGCTGGTGGGATTCAGTGCTTGGATGCTGCAAAACAATGCAGCCTGCTGGAGGAAAAAAAAAGAAAAAAGAAAAAAGTGTTTTTTTTTTTTAGCAAAAACAACTGTGATCTTGCAGAAAAACAACCCCAATGGCCACACAGGCTGTGCTGATGATACAGCATTCAGTCCATTTCCAAGAAGTAGAAGAGAAAGACATCTTACTAACGTGAAATTTGTTCTATGAGCTGTTTTGAAGCAGTCAGTGCAGGAAGAGGTACTGTGAGGCTGCATCCACTAAGGCAATGGTCACAGCCCCACCTCTACAGATGGTAATAAGTGATGGTCAGTCCCAACCCACAGCTGAGGTAACGAGATAATTACACTTCACACAGAGCAATATAGAATATACAACCTCTGATATTCACAGTCCAACCTCTTTCTGGGAACTTTTGGTTAGTTTTCTCCTCTTTATAAGCTTCAGCATTCCAAAAATGCAGTCCGGGGAAGAGAATGCTCTGACAGCAGCCTTCTGATACTTATAAACAGGAAAGAAATCAACTTTCTACATTGGTAAATAGTGATAAGAGGGAAACTTTTCAAGTAAAATAAGAGATTCAGATGAGATGTCAAGGGGTAATTTAGTCACTGAGAGGGCAGAAAGATGCTGGCACAGGCTGCCCAAAGAAAGGCAGGCACCCTGTCCCTAGATGTGTGCAAGGCCAGCTCAGATGAGGCCCTTCCCATTCTAATGTAGGGGTGTTGGAGCTACGCGATTTTTGAGGTGATTTCCAACCCAAGCCATCCTATGATTCAACAAAACAACAGCAAAAAACCCCCAACAACCAAATCCTTCTTAAGTGAGGCTGATTTCCAGCTGCAGGCAGGAAGCTGACGTGCCAAATTACGTGCCGCAGGGGATGCCCTGACTGCAGCCCCTGTTAACATCCCTACATAAGCCGTGGGGTGGAACAGGGTGCCGCTCCCAGCTCCACCAGCCCAGAATCCGCACCTACTGCTGGGAATCGAATGTGAAAGCGTCTCAGCAACAAGCAAGCCCCGTCCGCAACCAGCCTTCCACCCTGCCCTGGATAAAAGGGGGAGGGAAGGAAAAAGGGGGGAGGAGGGGAACCCCACACCCTGCCAAAAGGGGGAGGGAAGGAAAAAGATGGGGGACCCCACACCCCACCCCGGCTCACTCACCGACGGGCACAGGAGGAGAGCTCCGAGGAAGAAGCGGAGCACCAGGAAGACCGAAGCGCTCCTCCGCAGGCTCTGCCGCCCCACCCACAGTCGCCTCCCCGAGTTCAGCCCCGCCCGCGCTGCTGGGATTTGTAGTTCGGTGCCGGGACGCAAAAAGCGCTCTCAGTGCGGGGCGCTTCACGAAGCAAAGCTGCGCTTCAACAAACGACCAGGACGCGTTTCAGGGGTCGAAGCGAGTTTTATTTAGGAGGGAATGGGAAACAGGAAAGGGAAGCGGCAACAGCCTGCGCTGTACCGGAGAGCAGATGAGAGGACAGCCGAAACCACGCCGCAACGATCGCCATCTCTATGGTCAGCTCTATGGTTCGAGGAGCGGCCCGCGTGCCTCGTTGTCCTCCGGGAGACCTCCAGACCGCCAGCCAATCGCAGAGCGCGTAGCGAAAATAACTAACCAATGGAGCCCCGCGTCGTAAAACCGTCCTCCCGCCCCCGCGCTGCTATCCCGGATGTTGGTGGGAGGAGCTTGCTTGACGGCGGCCAATAGGGAACGCGGATGTTGTCCCAGAGTGCCGCGCGCCGCGTGTAGCGGTAGCCAATCGGCGCGGAGGACGCTGGGGGACACGGCAAGGTGAGCGGGGTGGGGGGGGCGCGCTCTCCCTTCACAGCCGCCGCCGTCGCAGCCCGGAGCGGACGCCGCGCAGGTGGGGTCCGTGTGCGGCCCCGGGGCTGCGAGCGGCACCGCGGCCTGGCGCCTTGGGGCCCGGCCGGTGGGGTGGTGCCTGGACGGAGCCGTACCCTTTGATGGGACTCTGGTGTCCTCTTTGCTCCGACCGGGACTCGGTGGTGCTGAGGTGGTTTAGAAGGAGGAAAGGGAAAAAGGCGGATGTGTTGAGCCGCAGGGTTGGGCCGCCAGGCGGACGTGGCAGCACTGGGATTCCTAATTCCTTCTTTCTCGTTATTAGTAATAGGTAAAGCAAGATGCAGACGACTTCTTTGGCTCTCCTCGGCTCTCCGGCTCTGGTAAGAACTGCCTGCAGGAGGGTGAAGCGGTGCTTAGTGGGGCCGTGTGGCTGTGCAGGTTTTCCCAATGGGGCTGCGGTCAGAAATGTGGGCAGTTGGTTGAGAGAGGGTCCCACAAAGCCGTTTTACACGTGGGTAATAAGGGGGGGGGGAAACAAGGTGACCTCTGGTGACTGCAGAGTGATGCCCACTGTCCCTGCAAGCGTTTGTTGGGCTGTGAGCCCTGGAGCTTCTTGCAGTGTGGGATAAGCAGTTATAACAGAGATGTCATCCTTCTGTCACAAAATACGAGCTAGGAATGAAATCTCTGGGGTTGTGATAATGGCTGAGCTGTCAAGTAGCAGCTGTGATCCTGCAGCATGTGGTCCGTGGCAGCGTTCCTTGTGGGCTGCATCCAGCTGACTAGACTAGAAATACTCTGAATTTGTCTCATGGTTTTTTTTTTTCAGTCTTGAAACGTTTCGGAAAAATTTTCTAATGCTGTTCTTTTTGAATTGGTGAGGGTGCATCTAACTGTAGGAATTCATGATCTGTTTTGCTTCAGTTCCGGTGCTGCTCCAGGGCTCTGGCCAGGCCCATTTCAGTGTCTGTGTTCAGCAGACCTGAGGCTCAGGCTGTACAGGTAAGACTCTTTTATGTGGTGAATTAAATTGGGTCCTGTATTTCTGTGCTTGATGTCTTGATGACTCCTCCAGAGGTGGAGGAGTAAGATTTTTACATCATCAGAATGGCTAGTAAAGGGATCTAGCTTCTAGCCCAGACCAGTGGTAGCTGAACTTTTTCTTTTTGCTCTTTCCTGAGTAGATTATAAACAGTGAAAATGTGTTTTATTAAGATGGCTTCCACATTGATGATTCGATGCCGTTAACCTGTTTTTTATGTCTCCCACAGCCAGCTGGTGTGTCCTATCCACAGCTGACCCGCCGTGAGTTCCAAACTAGTGCAGTTACCCGGGATATTGACACTGCTGCAAAGTTCATTGGTGCTGGTGCTGCCACAGTTGGGGTGGCAGGTTCAGGAGCAGGTATTGGGACAGTGTTTGGAAGCTTGATCATTGGCTATGCCAGGTAAGATGCCAGGCTGGCTTGAATTAATTTATTTCTAGCATTAAACTTGGTAGAGGAGTGGAGCTTTTTCTGGAGCTTATGTTCGACTCTATACGTGTAGCATGTAGAATCACATACTTTAACTGAAGCATTCCTCTCTGGAATGTAAAAGGAATGTTATATTTCATCATTTCATTTAAACAAATAGGAAAGTGCCTGAACTGTTTGCATTCACTCTATGCTTAGTACTGGGTGATGCAGAAGTTCTATGGAGCTCTGCCTCCTCCTAGAAGGAATGAAGCACTAATCATCAATGGCAACTGTTGCTTGGTACCACCAGGGTGTGTGAAATTAGCTTTGGGGGTTTTACAAGGCTACTGGCAGTCATTAAGCCCAGGGAAAAATCATGGCTTTTTCATACCAGATGGTGGCTAGCTGCCATAAATCTCGTTCATCCTCCAAAACTTGATGACTGTAATCCTGGCTTTCTGTGATGTGATATGGGATCTGGTTTGTTTAGTTGTGTTTTGTTTTTCATTCACTGTGGGTTTTTTTTTTCCTACCTTCACTTTGTTGTTTTTTTGTTGTTCCCCCCCATACATGCAGGAATCCATCTCTCAAGCAGCAGCTTTTCTCCTATGCCATCCTGGGCTTTGCCCTGTCTGAGGCCATGGGTCTCTTCTGTTTGATGGTGGCATTCCTTATCCTGTTTGCCATGTGACAACTTCTGGCGTGGCCACAGTTTCCATCACTTTGTCCTCGGCGGTTTGAGTCTGCATTCATCAGAGCGTTCCAGACTGACAATTAAAGAAAAGATTTCTCTAAATAAAGTGGTGGCTTTATTATTATTATTATTATTTTTCTTATGTGCTGGTCCATGATTGGGAAAACCATTGGGGGATGTTGATATATTACTTGAAGAGGGTAATATTCTAGATCCAGGAACACCTACTGATGAAGCAGAGTGGGAAGGTGAAATGGTGGCAGCAAGAAAGAAAAATGGAGTCAGCCAAATAGAAGGGGATGTCCTTGAGCAGCTCAAACCCTGTGTCAGATCTATTCAACGATGCCAACAAGCATTGCTCTAATAAAGCAAATTCTTATATTTGAGCTGACAAAACATTGTTTTCTCCACATAATATTACTGAAGATTATGGTATTGAAAAGGTGATGGGTACAGGTGGGTGTACATAGAGTGTATTAAAGGTGTTTGGATTATAAAATGACATACATCCTTGTGCAGGTACACAAGGATATACATTACTGTACCATCTGAGGTTTCTTTAACAAAGAAAAAATGGTTTCAAGGTCACAGTGTTCACAGGCCTCTTCAAAGCATTGATTTAAGCACGGGATCATAGACTGTTATTTCTTTCTCAACAGTTACATGCCTCAGCTGTTTCAGAGTTTGGAGCACTCTGAGCAAGGAGAAGCTCTAAGGTCTGAGCTGAATCTTGGACCCATTTAAGAGCTGTGCCTTTAAGGAAGGTAACCATGTGGGAAGCTTGGCTGGTTATCAGCTTTAGGTAATTGAATTAATGCAGTGTCTGTATACTAAAGCCTCTGAAGCATGGTTGGGACACGCCTGGGGACACGAATTGGGTATCAGGAACTTCTCTGCTGTAATAGCTGCCTATGCAGTATGAAGGGATTTGGAGAAGGGCTTTGGTTTCTGCCCAAAAACAACAAACAAACCAACCCATTCTTGACACTGCTTGGAGAAAAGGTTCTCCAGGAAGAGCCCAGACAAAACCCATTAGCTGAAAAAGAGGAAAGGCTTTCTATATTCAGAGAGGTTGCCAGGTAGGAACAGGTATATAATTGCTCAAAGGAGAGGACCCTGTTCTGTATGCCTGGATTTCTACTCCAGCTGAGGTTTACCTGCTTTAAATATTAACCATGCTGGACTGCAGTAGCAGAAACCTGCTGATAGAGAGGATGATGCACAGCTTAACTTGTGCTTTTATGTTTCCTTTAGCGAGAAGCTAAAGTGCATCACAGGCAGCTGTGAGATGGAGAGAGGCAGATTTCCCTGAGCACGGGTGAAGCTTATCTGTGCTTCCTGTGGAGTGGTGGTGGTGGGGGGGAATCTATCAGTGAAGGTCTCTGGGAACCTTCAGTCTTGATGTTAACGTGGTGTGGTTGGCAGTGTGTCAGCTGCTCACAGCACAGTGCTGTGTTACCTGAGCTTTTCTGGCACGTCATCTGGTTGCGGTTCTTCTTTACGCCGTTTGTTGGGTTTTTTTGTGTGCGTGAAATGGATTAAACCAGGTTATTTTGTGTATCTCCGGTATGGCAGCAGTGACCTTGGAGCTAAAATGGTTCGGTGATGGCTGCTCGGGGCCTTCCTCAGCATCTCCGTAGCAGCTGCTTCCCTGCTGAGCCTCAAAAAACCCCCATTTCCACGAGTCAGACTTCTCTGCCCCTGCAGTCCGCCGGCACGGCAGGGAGCGCTGTTGCGCAGCGACGCACAGCCTATTGGGGAGAGAGGGCGGTCTCCTTGGAAGAGCCGCTCTGGTACCGAAAGGAGACTCTATGGTAACTGGTTGGGGGGGAGGTCGGCGCCGGTAGTGGGAGGGCAGCGCGTAGGAGGTGACGCTCTGGGCGGCGATCGGCGAAGGAGGCGCGAGGCGGTGGCCGCTCTGGCCGACCGACTCGTTGGTGCGGAGTCCCGGAAGCAGCGTTCTCCGAAGGCCGGGCGCGGAATGGCGGAGAGTCCGGCCGCCGAAGAGGCGGCTCCGGCCGCGGTGTTGGCGGCGGCAGCGGCGGCGGGCAGCGGCGGCACCTCGACCGGCTCGGGCGGCGGCGCGGGGAACCCCGGCGTTTTCATACCGGCCGAACTGTGGGCGGCCGCCGGTTTCGGCTCTTCTCCGGCTGCTTCCAGCGTAGCCCCGGGAAGCGGCGGGGCTCCCATCGCCGCGGCGGCGGCGGCGGCCGCGGGGGCCGCGCTTCTCACGCATTCCGCTTTCTGGGACCCCACGGTCAGCGGTGACTGGGACAGCGAGCGGCCCAGCTCGGCCTGCCTGCTGCGGATCAAACGGTGAGCGAGCGGGCCGCCCTCCCTTGCCGTGCCCTGCCCTCCCCTTCCCTCCTCTGCCCTCCTCTCCCCTCCCCTGCCCTGCCCCGGGGCCCCCTCCCGTCCTTCCCCGGCCCGGTGAGCCCCTCCGGAGCCCCGCTGTCCCCCTCCGTGGCTGTGCAGATCCGCCCGCGTTCCTCAAAGGCGCCGCTAACGGGTAGCGGAACGGCGTCAGGGGGGATTTCAGCCGGGTTTGGAGATGCGGGTGGGTCGTGGGGGTCGTTGGGGAAGAGGAGTCTCGGGAGAAGTGCGCCTGAAAGGGATCGGCCTCCGTATCAGGGAGCAGCTGTGGGATAACGGGTGATGGCATCGCGTTGTGAAGGAGGTTGGGGTTGGCTATTAGGAGAAATTTCTCTTAAAGGAGCGGTGAGGTGTTGGCACACGGCTGCACGAGGAGCTGGGGGAGTTGCCGACCTTGGAGGCGTTCAAGAACTGCAGAGATGTGGCACTTGGGGACATGGTTTGGGGGTGGGCTGGGCTTGGATTTGCAGATCTGATCCATCGTGATTCTATAATTCATTACTGTGCCCAGGGGTTCTCTTAGGTGCAGCCCCGGGGCTCTGTGCTCAGGTGTCTGGGTGAAGGCCACAGCCCCTCTGGGACATCCTCCTCCTCTTCCTCCTGTTGCTGTGGCCTTTGGCAGCCACATTCCGTGGCACGTTGCCCTCGCCCTGCCCTCGGATTGCAGCGTGCTCCGTGGAGGTGCTGTTAAATGCGAAGGGAATGAGCTCCTCTGCTCCCATCAGCAGTCAAGTTGAGTTTTGCAAGATGTTATCCCAAACCTGCCGGTAGCAATCCTCTTTCCTGGTTGGTGCCCACCCATTTGGCTGCTCTTTAAGAATCATCTGGTTCAACCTGGTGTGTCAGTAGCCTTTGATACCGTGAGCAGTACGGTCTTTTATTGTTAGAGATATTGGCACTGCTTCAGCAAGTTCTTCCTCTTCCTCCAGAGCAGTATTGCTGCCTGCCAGGCTCTTGCTCATCCTTGTTCTGTTGCATCCTTGTTCTAGAGCTTGTCTAATGTCTTCCAAAGATGGCACCAGATATTTTGGCAGTTTTCCATCCAAACACCAAAAGCAATAAACTTCATAACTCTAAGTAGGAAGGCAAAGCTCTCCTGTTGTTCTCAAACTTGTTCTTGCCCTGAAAGCTCTCTGGACTCTGGTTGCTTCCTGAACAGGTCTAGTGGTAGCTTGTCCCAGAGTACAGTGCAGCTCTGATTATGATGGGGAGCTTTTTGGCAGTAAAAGGTGATGGGTGCTGTTTGGTGCATCTGTAAACTTGTTATTTTTCAGCTCGTTTAGTCCAGGAAATAAAACCATTGTGATTAAGTTGTGTGTGTGTGTCTGTGCTTCCTAACAGCACTTGAACCAACTGTCTGATTGAAACCGAACTTGACAGAGCAGTCATGTTTTTGGACACTGTTCAGTCACTGTATGTTGGAGAAAAAAGTGGCTTGGTCTACAGGAGGGACTTTGTAAATAGTCCAAGTGTATGGAGAGAAAACAGAGAGGTAAAAAACACAACGTTCACCAATAGAGCTTTTTTGTGCTGACCTTAGGAGAAGCTTACTGTTAATTCCTAGGTGCTGGAGTTGATATAGGGTAAAAAGCAAGGCAGCAGGTAGCCGAGGTGCTGAGGTCTGATGCCTCACATTGAATGCTGCCTGTGCTCTTCAGCAGTTGTTTAAGATAAGAGAGCTCAGCCAGGAAACAGTCAGACCAAAGGAAAACATCTTCCACTTTGAGCTGCAAATTTCCATCTTAAAAAAATCTGTCCCTTTGCATCTCCGCACAGATTTGTCCTCTAGAACATTCCATGCCTCAAGGGCTGATGAACACCAAGGGAGATCTTGACTAATTCCTGTTTCCTTTGTTGCAGGGATATTATGTCCATTTACAAGGAACCGCCCCCGGGAATGTTTGTTGTGCCTGATCCCCATGACATGACCAAGGTAAGAGACACTTTGGAATGGGTTCAAGTTCCCACTCTTCTGTATGTTGCTCTTGGTGGCTGCTCTGAGGATTCTCCCAAACTGTGTGATCCCTTCTCGTTTTGGGAAGAGTCAGGGTGAGTCCTGTAAGAGCACAGTGCAGCTCTGCTTTTCTCGGTGACAATCTGGGCTGCATTTAAATGGGAGGAGGCTGCCAAGGAAAAAATGGGTTTGTGGAGAGATACCATCACAGGAACCTGGGAGTTTCCACAGATAAAGACAGTCCTATGAACTAGTGGAGTGCCAATCCAGCTTGTTCTTTCCCCTACAGATGCTTGAAAAGAATCACTAGATTAGCTCAGAGAGAGCTCTATGGAAATCTGTTGGCCATGGGGGGCTTTGTGAGGGGCTGGAAATGAGGAACACCTGTCAGTCACTGGAAATGCTGAATTATATGTAAGTCACCTGTGGAAGGCAGAGGTGTTTAACTGCTGTGACCCGGCAGTGGGATTTATCCCTGGGCCCAGATCCTGTCCTGCTGTGGAGCTGCCTGCCTGGCTCTCACAGGTAACAGCATCTCTTTCCCAGAGAGGTGGTAGATACCCTGTCCCTGGAGACACCCGAGGTCATGTTGGACCAGGCTGTGAGCACCTGATGGAGCTGTAGGTGTCCCTGTTCATTGCGGGAGAGTTTGACCAGTGGGCCTTTACAGGTCCCTTCCCACTACGAGTTCATGGCAGATCTGACCTGCTTAGCTACTCCCATCACATCACCTCCAGCACATTTGTTCCCTAG
>JAPSGF010000083.1:2240565-2252851 GCA_035772895.1 Perdix hodgsoniae
CCTCTCCTGCCCCACTTCTTTTCCTTCTGGCTGCCTGGCTCTAGGGATTTTCCAGAATAGGGAATTGCCAATTATGCCTGAGAGAGTACAGTGATCTTGGAGGCTGATGTTGCTCACACAGTGATCTTGATCCAGTGCATTCCTTGGCTGATGTTACCTTTCTCCAGCCAGTGCCACCTCATCTGGCAGTGCTGGATTCTGAGAAAGCTGTGTGTGTGTGTATGGGGTTGCTTTGGTTTCTCCTCTGCTGCACACTTCTCTCACCCCCTTGACAGACTTGGCACATCCTTGATTCCCTCAGTGTGAGCACCTGCCTGGCTTAGGGCTCTTGGATTTTTGGAGATAGTGCAAAGGGAGTGTCTGTGTGCAGACAGCTCAGACCTTGGGCATTTTGCTGGAGCTCTGACCTCCCTCGGTTTGGAGGCTGAAAGTGCCAAAATGCCCTTCAGCAGAAACGCGGGTTTGTAGAACAGCAGCCTTGGGGTTTTTAACTAACATCCTAGGTGGGTAAGAGGATCATGAAAGGAGATTGCTTGGATGGCTTCAGGAGGATGGAAAAGGAGGAAGCTTCCCTAATAGCCCAATGGGAGCAGATTTCCTGGTATGTGATTGAGATTTTTGAAGGTAATTAGCGAGGGGAGCATGGGGTCTTCATTTCACATCCTGGCAGAGGTAATTAAATGATTGGTTTCAATAAAACCAAATCAGCATGAGACCATAAAATTGAGGAACGTTCTAGTTTTGGCAGAAAATCTGCCTTTTTTTCTTGCTAAAATTAGACTTTTTTTCATATTTGAAATCTTTTTAAAGCGGAGCTCACCAGCTGAACTGTGATTCAGTCCTCTTTGGACCGTGTTGAGATGTATGGGAGGCAGCTGCTGTGGACTGTGGCCAAAGCTCGCGTTGGAAACCTGCTCTGCACATTGAGTGTGGCAGAGGGGAGAGAAGTGTGCAGCAGTGGCTCTGGTTAAGGAGGGAAGGAGGAGGGAGGGGGGGGGGGGGTTGTGTATGGCCTGCACGTGGCGTGTGCTTGGGGAAGGTGCCGTGTCCATGCCTGGGTGGAGGTTTCTTGCCTTCGGTTGGCTTTGTTGAGGATTTGATGGTGCTGCACAATTTTGAAGTGGTGCGCAAGATGGGCTTTTGTTTTCCAGATTCATGCATTGATCACAGGCCCATTTGACACGCCTTATGAAGGGGGTTTCTTCTTGTTCCTGTTTCGCTGTCCTCCAGATTATCCTATCCACCCGCCAAGGGTCAAACTGATGACAACGGGAAATAACACAGTGAGGTTTAACCCCAACTTCTACCGCAATGGGAAAGTCTGCCTGAGTATTCTAGGGTAAGAGGAGACTTCGGCTGTTTTGATGGGAAATCAGGAGGTGGCCACAGGCTGCACTGTGCCTCGCACATCTTTCTCAATGCTCTGTGCCCTGAATCTTGCCCCAGACATGCTTGGATGCACCTTTATGCTTCTGTGAAGTTATGCACTGGATCAGAGTCGGAAAGCAGCACAAATTCCTCTTCTGAGCTAAGAGTCTAACTTGTCTCTGAAAGCATCTGAGAGCGGAGCAGGGGAAGCATGAAGTTCAGTGGATGCTGTCACTTTTCTGCTCCCCTTTGCAAAGCCCTGGCTTGAGCACTGCCTTTCTTCTGCTCTTGCTCTTTGCAAGCTGATCCTTAATGCTTTCTGAATGCAGGTTTTCGTGGTTTTAATTTCCTCCCTCTGTGTGGGTTTAAAAATAAATAAGATTAAAAGCCTCTAAGAACTTCCTTGAAAGCCATTTGAGTGCTCTGGGCTTCCACCTACATGTAGTGTGTGGGGCTGGGTAGGTCTAATGATTTACAATCACTGCTCCCATGCTGCCTGTTCCAACAGGCTCCACTGCTGCAAATGCTTGTTACTCACATACTTGGTTTTTAAACTGAGTCCTGACTGATTCAGTGGCTTTTAGACTCTAGCAGAAGAACTCTGGCCATAGTGTGATATTCCCCACCCCAGCTGTGATGGTTTCAGTTGCAAGTAAAGGAAGGGTTTTTGCTGAGGCTCTGGACTGGTGCAGATAGAGGCAGCCAAGTTGGGAAGGGGCAGCGGTGGCTTGAATTGCTGTAGGGGTTTCATCAAACAACAGGAATCTGAGCACAGTTGTGGTTATGAGACTGCCTTGGGGATGGTTTCAGCAGCACTGCGTCCCTTATGCTAAAGTTGATTCAAGTCACTGCTATTCATCTGCTGGTCCAGGGCTGGGTGAGAGATGCAGTGTGCTGGGAAACATTTTCCTCAGTGTATGAGCCTTTCTGATGCAGTGAGCTGGATGCCAATGCCTGGGAAGCACTGAGGTGTGCAGGGCTTGTCTGTAGCTCAGGGGGCTGAATGCCCAGCAGCTTCCACGCAGGCTGCCTCGTTGCTCATGTAGTGTAGCCTTGGCATGGAAGCTAAATTATTGAAGAGTGAACAAAGAGCCTCAGCCTTACCAGCAATGGGAAGCTGTGAATGAATTTAGGAAGAGCATATGTGGGTCAGTACATCCTTGTTCAGCTCCCAGGGAAGCAGCTCTCTTTCTGGAGCTGGGATATTAATGGCAAGTAGCAGTTCTGACCCGTTGTTCTGTGCAGAGGTTTTTTGCTACACCACACATATTAAATGAGCACTTTGTTCCTACAGCAGGGTATCCATGAGTGCTTTTGGTGGCAGACCTTGTGCCATCTGCACTGCAAACCACCTAAGTCATGGTCTTGTTTGAGTCTGCAAAGTTAGATTTAACTTCTTAAACAGTTGCAGTTCTCCACTTACTGTCGTGCTGGCAGCATGTGTTGCTTCAGGATGCTGTACAAGATTATAGCCGTTGCTCTGAAGTGCACTGGGAGGTACTTGAAGAGGGTACTTTTCCTCAGCTCACATGGGATTCCCTCTGTGTGTTAGCTGTGAAGCTCCCCAGCCTCTTGCATGGCTCAGATGAATGTTGTCATTTGACTGAGAGAATAAACTGCCTTCAACTTGGAAACTTTCTCAGTGTGCAGTGCTTTGTCTTTCTGTAGCAGCTGCTACTTCTGTCACACTTCTGTAAGGTGTAGATGTGTTTTCTGAGCTTTCTTATCTTTGGTATTTGGAGAGATGGTTGTTGCTGGGCTGATCCTGCCTTGTTAATCGATGCTTTTCTGTTTTGATGCTTCAGCACTTGGACCGGGCCGGCATGGAGCCCAGCACAGAGTATCTCCTCAGTCCTCATCTCCATCCAGTCTCTGATGACTGAGAACCCGTATCACAATGAACCTGGCTTTGAGCAGGTGAGAGTTGGAGTTGGTTCATCTTTGGTTCTGCAGCAATTTCTCCCTTCACTCCACGCCCTGACCTGGTAACGAAATGCATTCTGGAAATGGGGACAAAGCAAGGCTGCGTCACTTGGCTTTTTTTCAGTTTGCTCTGCCTCTGGTCGGAGCTTGAGATGGGGACTTGCAAAGCTCTGAACTGGAGGCTGCTTAGCTCTCATAGTGTAAAGAAACAGAAGAAGAAAAGGCATTTCTCTGCTACATGACTCCTGATGCAGCCTCCTTGAGATACACTGTCGCGCAGAAACTGAACTGCTCAGGTTTTCATGGTTCTGGCATCCCAGAGAGAGGCAGCTTTCTGTGCCAACTATCAGCTGACTTGTCTCCCCAGCTGTGCGAGTCCAAGGCTCTGTAGATGTAGAAAATGGTGCTGGCTTTTTTTTTTTTCCTCTCTTTTTTTTACCTCCAGTATAAATTAGCTCAGCATACACAAAACAGACAAAGCTGTAGTGGGTTCATGCACCAGTGAAATTCATCAGTCTCAAGAGAGAGACGAGGAGCCATTCCAGTAACATGGACTCACTGGCCCAAATTCTATTTCCAGGAGAGGCACCCTGGGGACAGCAAGAACTATAATGAGTGTATTCGGCATGAGACCATCCGAGTAGCAGTGTGTGACATGCTGGAAGGAAAGTGTCCCTGTCCTGAGCCACTACGGTATGGAAAAGAGGCAGGGAGGGAGCATAAGAAAATGGGTGTGGGGAAACAGGTTAAGATTCTCTGGTTGCCTTTCCTGAGATCCTGAGAGGTGCTCCAGAGAACAGCAAGTGTTTTTAAATCATCCTGCTCTAGTGCAGAGTGGTTTTGTTTCTTCTGAAATGGATGACTGCATCTGTGTCGTGCCATTGACCAAAGCTGTGTTACTGTGCACAACGGCTGCAGCCTCTGATTTGTGTTTGAGAATCAATGTGCCTTCTCTTCGAGGGGAAAAAAACATTTCAGAGAGAGAGAAAAGCACAGCTGTTGTAGAAACACGTGCAGGATCTGTTCAGCTGCAGCAGTGCTGCAGTTTGTTTTGTTCTGTGTCCTGCCTCGCTGTACCCAGTCAGTTGTCTGGCTTGAGCTGTGCTGATTGCATGACTGTGGTTCAGTGGGATGCTGTGACCCTGGATGATGCCACCATTGTAATACTGTCATTCTCTGCTGACTCTTTGCTCTCTGATTATGTTCAGGGGTGTAATGGAGAAATCCTTCATGGAATACTACGACTTCTATGAAGGGGTGTGCAAAGAGAGACTTTATCTCCAAGGTCAGACGATGCAGGTGGGTAACAGATGATTTTATTGTCAGTTCAGAACTTGGATTCCAAATACACTCAAAGTGACAAACAGTGGCGCTGTATGATGTGCAGCGTGAGGTGGATCTGCACCTTTTTATCAACTGTGCTTCAACCACAGTTTCTATCAGCTGTGGTTAACTCAGTTCTGGGTTAACCATGAAACTCCTGTGGATAAAACACTAACTTTCCTGAGTTCAGAGTGTGCACACAGTGTTTCCAGGGCTGTTAGATTTCTCTCGATGCTGGACCTGAGCCACACTCAGAGCAAGCAGATATTCATACCACTGTTTGAAGAAGTGCAGTTTGCTTTCATGTGGATTTGGCTTTAAGCAGGGAGGGCACATATAGTCTATGCAATACGGATGGCAGCTGAGCTCTGTTGTATCATTTTCTTGGTGAGATGCTGGTAAGATTTCTTTTTCTTACATTTCTTTGCTCGTACAGAGAGGAACTTTTCTCTGACACTGTGCAGAGTTGTTCTGTAAGATGCAGTTGAAAGTGGCTGACTGAGGCAAAAGTATCTGGAGGAGGAAGGATGGGGGGAACAGCGACAATATGGCAAATGCACCCAGACAGGTTGAATAAAGGAGCTCATTTCTGTAGGAAAATAGACTTTACAGAATAGACTGTCAAGCTATTTGCATCTGAACACGTCTTCCTCCCTCATCAGGCACCTCTTGTCTGACTCATTGAGAAATTTCACTGTTAAGAAAAGGTGGAGGTGTTTTGATTTAATGATCTAGTGTCTCTGATCTGAGCCCTTCTTTCCTGTCAGTGCCATCACTGACTGTGTAATTCATAAAATGAGAGCACTCCAGAAGCAGGGAGGGTTCATGTTTGGAGCGAGAAATTCCTGAAAATGAGAAATGAAAACGAGAGCACTGTGCTGAAGGCTGTATTTGGTGAGATCAGAGGATTGTCAGGTGTGATCAAGTCTTGTTTCTTCTTCAAGGAGCCAAAGCTAAGTTACTTCTGAAGAACACAATGGCTCGGGACTGCTGTGCTCAGGCTTCAGAGTTGGTGACTACCACAGTCTGTTTTCTGCTCACGGAAATAGTGCAGGGAGTTTAAACACAGTTTGCTACTGTTATCTCCACTGCTCTGCATTTAAAGTGAAGTCACTCTAGATAGATACAGGATTGGTTCAGTGCTTGGCAGATGTGCTCTTTTGTTAACTCTGGAGCCACGTGGGACAGGTGAAACTTCACCACTCCTTTATATAGCCCTGGCAATTGTCTTTAACATGGAATATGGATAAAAGCAGAAAGTCTTTAAGCAGTTGGGCACCTTGATTTAAAATGAGAATGTGGTTTCACAAAGGACAGGTTGTGCCTGATGACTCTGGTGGCCTTCTACAACAAAATGACTGCTGGTGGGTAAGGGAAGAGCAATTGGTTTCAGTTTAGAGTTTTGTGAGGCCATTGACATGGTCCCACTGATCACAAGGTGGATTTCAACCCTTCACTCCCTATTTGCTGGCCAGTTATTATACAGCTTTCTTTAGACCATTATCCTTCTGGCGTGAGGTCTATATTAACGAGTTCATCTCTGGTTTCCTTCCAGGATCCTTTTGGAGAAAAACGAGGCCACTTTGACTATCAGTCCCTATTAATCCGTTTGCAAGGAATTCGGCAGAAGGTGCAAGAGAAACATCAGCAGGAGAATACAGAAATAGACTCTGAGAGCAGCTCCTCTGAGACAGAGACAGACACTCAGGGCTGCTCCAAAGCTTAGAGCTGCGTTACCAATGGAGAGGCCAAGCCGTGGGGATGTTCTGTCTTCACACTCGAGTACCCCTGACAGACTCAACAACCAAACCAATGCCAGAGTGGAGAAAACTGCAGGATATCTTCTGTCTCCTTTTACTGCTCTGGTGGATAACGCTGAACGAGAAGACTTCATGCTAGACAAAGCCAAGCTTGTGACAGGCTACTCTTACAAGGTACTTACTCTACTAGAAATCCGGAGCATGTGGCATCAGGTTATTTTTTGAAAAACATCTACACTGGTTATTATTATTATTATTTTTTTTTTTTTGTCTCCATTTGATTAAAGAATGAGATGTAGACTGCGACTCCTCTTTACAGCTTTTCTGTTCCTAGACAGTGAGCCCTTCCCTGGGGCCATGCTGAATATGGAGCTGTAGCTGTGGGAGCGCTTTGATGAGTCTGGGGTATGACATGGCCCAGGCACTGTGTGCCTGGATGAAACCTTTTTGTGCAGACTGGGAGAGATGGAGCCTGTGTTTGCTCTGTAGAGCCCATCTACCCGATGTCTTTCTTCTAGACACTGTTCTAGACAGACCAAAGATAAAGAGCAGTGGTGGAATCTGGGCTCCTTTCTGAAAGCTTTACACAAACCATGGGTGACTTCATCCACTGAGATTTCAGGCACAAAAGGGGAGGATGAAAAGGCAAGAATCTGTACACTGAGTGCAGGTCTGTTCATTGTGGTGTTTTGGGGAAGGGACGGCGAGAAAGCCATTGGTTCAGAGATAGGGGAGCACTAAAAAAAACACCTAAGTCTCGTTTGTGTAACTCTTTAAGGTTTTGATTTGAATTTAGTATTCTAGAAATGTTTTATTCTGGCTTCTCTGAACAGAGAGCTGTTTTGTTTCCTTCACTGAAGTACTTTTTGCTTTCCATCTCTCCAGTCAGTGTAATATTTCATTTTCCTCCTGCCACCTCCCTCCCCACAGCAACCTTCATTGCTCAGACTGAAATGCTAGGATAAGGGGCAATTCTAGCTCAGGAAGCCACTGTTTCTAGGTGGAGCTTTCCAGAGGTGTACACTTAGTCACTGACTGAAATTCCTTTGCCAAACTTGGCCAAGTACAAACTCGATGAGTGTTGTAAAGTTAACACTTCAGTACTTTGAATGTTTTAAATGGCAGCTTTTTACTGTGAGCAAAAGCAAGGCTGGAGGAGAGGTGTGTGCTGGTTGCAAGTGCAATTAAGTCAAAGATGTATTCAGTGCAACGTGGGTGGAGGTGAATAAAAGCTTCTCCAGGTGAAAGACCCCGGTGATGATTGATTAAACCAGTAAAATATGTTGTTGGTCAATAGCTGAATCGACTGTTTTTTCATGAGGACTCTGATAGAAAGCTGAGCACAAAGTTGCACGTTGTCCCAGGCCCTCTCCCCCAGCACAGCCCTGCTGCATAGTGGTGGTGGGAGAACATTCGCTGCAGTCATTCTTGTTCCAAAAGCAAAAAAAAAAGCACGGGAGGAAAGGCCAAAAGACCCCTGCCATGCACTGTACAGAAAGGCATTGTCCTACACGTCGCTGAATTATTTTCAGTCTCTGATTTATATTGGTTCTTGCAGAATATAGAAGCCTGCACACTGCTCTTTAAGCAGCTCTGGAAGGTGGAAACGTTTCTGAACTGTAAATGTGCCATTTAACAAGCAGGGGAACCTTTCCTCCCTTCTAGCAAGCAACCTCCCCTGGGTCTGTCACTGGTATGAATTAGACTTTAACCTTATTTTCCCTCCAGGGAAAGCTAAACTTACATAGGACTCACTCACCACATACACCAAATGAGAGTAAATAAAGCTGTGTTCACCTTCAAATAAGGTCTCAGGGAGGCAGCAGGGTCTCCTGAGAAATCATGAGCAGTATGCTACTTTTCTGCCTCTGTAATCCTGTTGTAAATGTCACGTTGTTTGTCACCAGTCAGTAGCATTGTGGATAGAGCTGTGACTCTGCTGCCTTCTCAAGGCAGAGCTGGTTCTGAAATCTGTTTGCGATGCATGTGGCATTACCATCCACCCATACAACGAAACAAGAAAATGCCTTATTGTGGACACTATTCACATAACTAGCATGTGGCTGTAAAAGAGAAGTATTAGTTTTCTAGCTCTAATGTTGTCTGTCCTACCATTTCTGAATGTTTCCATTTCAAAGTGACAATCCTCAAATGACTGCTCTAGGCAGAGATGTTTTAGCAGCAGATTTTTAGACCTAACTGAGTCAAAAATATATGCACAAGAGTCACTCTAAGATACCTTGTTTATATACTATTGTACATAAGATTTTTTTTGTGCAATAAAGTTTGTTTTGGCAGAATCTAGACTGTGGTACTCCTTAGTGGAACGACGACTCATTCACAGGGCAGAGGACTACAGCACAGTTTCTTGAGTGGCTTTAGAAGCATCGCTGCAGGCAGCAAGAATCTTTAGACAGTCGTTTTTGCATCCTCCATGACTGCAGTTGCAGTAGCAATACTTTTCCTCTTGCTATGACAAGGTAACTACTGTTTGCAATAATAAGCAAGTGGTATTTCCACTCACAAGAGAGGAGAAAATTCCAAGGTAACCAAGCATTAATTAATCCTATGAAACTTGTCAAGCTAGACACTTCTTTTTACAAAATTTTATTTCAAGTCCCCTGTCCCTCTGTTTCAGCTGATATGCAAGTACCCTCACAAGAAGACTTGGATACAGGCACAGAACACTTAGCAGTCAAGGTATTGCCTCCTTGGCTTCCTCTGGAGTGATTTCCTGAGAGTACAACTCTGTAAAGAGAGCAGGCAGCCAGTACTGAGGTTCTCCTGCTGCCTGTGTATCCAACCAGGCCATTCCTTCCTTCAGCAAGTGTTCCTATTCAAACAGAGCAGAAACTGTGAGCAGAGCTTAACTAGACAGCTGACAAGCTGTTCACAGGGGAGGCCTCACCCCACATTCACTGTACAGTAAGGGAGTGTGTAGAACTCAGGATTTCTACTCATCCTGAGCAGGGGAAAATGTAGTTTGGACATCTGGTCATGCAGAAGCTGTGCTAACACATCCCAAATTTTACTGAGATTAGTGAAGTCACAGGGATATCATCTGCAGCTGCTGACACACTACTTTCCTTCAACTTAAGTAGTGTACACTCTGCCCTTGGTCTACCACCTAACTTAGGATCACGTGTGCATGCTGTGGTAACACACACAGTCACCAAAGCATCTGCAGCTCTGATGCAGGAGCAGCCACTCTACCCTGTCACTGACCTCCACCATGCACAAGAGGCCCTCATACATACCAGAATTTGCTTTGCACGTTCCACCTCCCACTTCAGACTGGACTTGATCTCACCAACTGTTACATAGCCCTTTTTCTGAAAAGAGAGAAGAAAAAAAAGTCTTGACTACAAGCACGCCAAATCCACAGTTTACAAGAGTGGGGACAGTTTTGCCTACAGGCCTGATCTAACCACAGCACAAACTCTGGATTCACATTCATGCTGGAATGTTATTTTCCACTCCACGTGTTCCCTGTCACAGAAGCAGGGAGATTCTTTCGAGGTGGCATTTTAAAGTCTCCTGGCTCAATACCTCTGCAAGCTGCAAGACAACCGTGTGATCCATGTTCAGTTCAGCTGGTACAGACTGAATCAGATACGTTCCACCAACAGGGATAATCCCAAAGCCACTCCCCAAGACCTTCAGTTTCTTGATTGCACGGAGGAGATCATCTCTGAAAGCAAAAGTTAATGCAGGGCTTTAAGCCAAAAGCCTCTCCCAAACTGCACTAAGTTTTGTAAACGAGGAAGACTTCATGTGAAGAGGGTATAAGATACAGCCACAGGAGCTTGCTGCAATTTCAGATAACCAAAAGCTGATTTTTTTTTCCTATTATTAATTTAGAATTAATTTATCTATGCCCCTCTACAGAAATACAGAGTTCCATTAAAGAGACACTGGTAAAATCCAAGCTGCAAATGCTAAGTTTAAGTTTCAGCCCCCATTACCAATTCTAGGGAATTGTATCCTAAAATCTACTTTCTCTAAGGCCAGGTATCAGTCTCTTCTTTTACAGTTTGGACCAAAGCAGCTTCAGCAGACTGTGACAGTGGGAGTGCAGCATTTGCAGCCTAAGCCAACGTAGTCATTAACTACAGAACACATTACATGACTAATTGCTAGAATTCGGAGTCCAATTAACAGCAGCACCTTCAAGCCCAGCTGAGATAAATCACTGTTTGCTCTTTCTCATGTTACTCGATTCCCTTTTCCTACAATATACAGACACTCACTGGCTGACTTCCTGAGCAAACTTCCCTCTTCCCTTCAACACT
This sequence comes from Perdix hodgsoniae, assembly GCA_035772895.1. Lineage (NCBI taxonomy): Eukaryota > Metazoa > Chordata > Aves > Galliformes > Phasianidae > Perdix > Perdix hodgsoniae. The sequence goes on from JAPSGF010000083.1 coordinate 2,251,232, forward strand.
TGCTGATGAAGTTCTTCCAGTGTTATCAGACCTAGGAATCAACAAAAGGGGACAAGAAAGCATAACTGCACAGCAAGAAAATTACTCCAGCAGTAGCAGTGAAGGCTTCTTTGTGTGCTGACCACTGCCTCACATTATACTCCCACAAAGTACCAGATTCCAGCTCCTATTGGCTTTGCTGTTGCCCACTCTTAGCCTCAGATTGCGCTTTTGGAGTGAAGACAGACACAGAAAGATCCTCACCTCCATTCCTGTGTTTCAGAGCCAGGCAGACTTCAATAATCTGCACACCCAATTCATAGTAGAAGTCACCGACTCCCAGCATTTCTGACCAGAATCCTTTACCAGCTGTGAAGTGAGAAAGAAGAAAGCCATTGGACCATCAGCAAAAACACACCTTCCTTAACAGCCACTGGTGCTCACAAACCTCACTGTGAGGACTCTGATATCTCAGCGAAGAGCCTCTTTGGTTACCTCCACCTTTTTCTTTTCTCCCTTTTAAATTTATATATCACCTAAAAGCATATTACAGCAATTCACAAACCCTAAGAATGAATACACCATCAGCTTTCCCCGAGGACAATTTCTAACAGCTTCACTGAGAATCCTTTACAGGAGGATCTTTAGCTGTTAACCCCTGCTGCCTGGTCCTCACATGCTAAAGGATCCACTCCAATTGTTGCACACATATCCTGGAACTGGACCCGGAACTCAGGGTTTTTACGGATCTCTTGCTTGTGTTTGCTGGCAAACTCCTCCAAGTTGGTCTTAAACATGTCCAGCTGCTTAGACATCTGAAAGACAGAGAAAAGAATTTCTGTTCAATCCTTCTGTGAACACAACCCCCAGTATACACTAAGCAAGCACAGCCCTAAGGCAACACTCAGCACTCTGACACGCTGCCCAGCCTCAATGGACTCGGAAGGAAGGAAACAGCTCTACAGAAATGAGATGTTGCTAAGATGGGAAGGAGAGAAGCAGGGCAACATCTGCAGCAAACAGCACAGTCCTGGGAGGAAAAAGCAGCCCGGTGGAGCCATCATTTCCCACACTGCTTATGGATAATGCTCCAGCCCTGAAACAGTGCAAGGTGAAGCCTGGATTTACAGCTGGGCTTACAAACATGGTTACACCACAGCAGGGCTGGGTCTCCCACCTGGGCCAACTGGTCTTCAGCCAGGACTGTCCCTCGCTCCTTGTACTTGGCCTGCAGGATGAAAACAGAACGGTAGAACCAGCGCTGAAGAGGAGAGGAACCCAACCCCAAACTGGGTGAGGGAAACGCTCCTTAAGGACACGTGAACTGAGAGGCCAAGTGAGGGAACTGCCAGAAACCTGAGGGCACCCTGAGCTTACAGCTGACACAGCTGCAGAGATGCTGAGGGCCCCACCTAGAGCCGGACACCCCAACTGCCACCAACCACAGGGGACCTGAATCCCTCACATGGGAACACCAGAGCCTGGCAGCTCAACTATCCCAACACCAGCGGAGTTTGACCCCATGCAAACGCACTTTAGAGCTCCCACTGGGGTCTGGAAGGAACGAACGAATGAACCTTCCTTCCCTCCCTCCCTCCCTCCCCTCCCTCCCCTCCCTCCTTCCCTCCCTCCCCTCCCTCC
>JAPSGF010000083.1:2253251-2263936 GCA_035772895.1 Perdix hodgsoniae
GTGGGCGGGGCCTTCCTCTGCACGCCTCCTCCATAAGGAACGGTTCTGGGTGGCGGCCAATGGCTGCCAGCGTTGGGATGGGGTCGGTTCGTCCCCTACCGCCCTTTTATGAGGATAACGCACTTTATGGGTTGTAGGGGAGCGAAGGCTGAGAGGAGAAAGTCGACATCTATTGAAATTAAAAAGAAATAAATAAAAGAGAGACAGAGAAGGGAGAGAAAAGACAGAGAAGGGAGAGAAAAGCTCTTTCTGCTGGTGGCAAAAGCTGGACAAGGATGGAAGAACCTCCTCACCCAAGGAGGTTGAGGCTGCCCCATCCCTGGAGGCAACGGCAACTCCTGAACTGCAAACCCGCAGCCCTTCCCCTCCCGCTGTTCAGTTCGGACATAGGCTGAACTCTATGGGAGGACACGTGCTTTTATTTTAATTGCTGAGTTAAACCCTGCCCGTCCCCAAATGAAAACTTCGTGTGATTGCAGTTTCTGGCTAAAAATCTTTTATTTCTTCCATTGGCAAAGTGGGCGATACGCGACGCAGAGCATCCTCGTCCTCCTCCTCCTCAGTGCGGCTGTGGGAGCTCCTCAGGCGGTGCTGTGGTTACACAGCCCTACGTGGGAGGGAAAAAAAGAGCCATAAATCCTTATGGTACCACATTTACCCCATTTTAATGCAGCTCCGATGGCCAGCAAAGTGTGATTTGTTGCCTTCTTTACCCACCAGCCCCCTATGGCACCTTTCAGATGTCTTTTGACAGCATGACAGATCTCACAGCTAACAAGTATCCAATAGAAAGTAGGTATCACTTCTGAGAGAGGACAGCAACGGGTCAGAGGAGCGGGATACAAAGGTGTGTGTCCTTTCCCTGCAGGATGAGCTCAGCACTCAGCTGTTGTCTCTGCTTCATTGTTGTCTGCTTGGTTCCCCTTATCTGACCAACCTGCGTGGAGCTCTCTGTGGCACAGAGCAGCCTCCACCTCCTCCATTCATGGCCAGCCCATCCTTCTTTTGTAGACTCATAGAATGGCCTGGGTTGAAAAGCACCACAATCTTCATCTGGTTCCAACCCCTGCTGTGTGCAGGGTCGCCAACCAGCAGCCCAGGCTGCTCAGAGCCACATCCAGCCTGGCCTTGGATGCCTGCAGGGATGGGGCACCCACAGCTTCCTTGGGTGAGGAGATTCTTTCATCCTTGTTCAACTTTTGCCATCAGCATAAAGAGCTTTTCTCTCTACCTTTTTTTTTTTTTTTTTTTTAAATTTCAATAGATGTTGACTTTCTCCTCTCAGCCTTTGTTCTCCTAGAACCCATAAAATGTGCTCTCCATTCCCTTGAGCCCCCCTGGGACTTCAACCTTTTGCACCCTGATTTCTTATTTTTCTCTCTGCTTTTCACACTTATGTATACTGAATAGAAAAGAAACATCATTTCTAAGATGAACATCCCCTCTTCTCAGAAAAGCAGGGCAAAGGATTTATTAACCTGCCTTCTCTAGACAGTCGCTATTTGACGTTTATTCATCCCCCAGTTCATCATTGAAGATTCTTTTGCAGAGCCAACCTCTGACCAAAGCTCTCAACTCTCCAACGAAATCCAGTTAAGCCCCATTGTGTGAGCACTCAGTAGTCATCAGAAGATGGAGCACTGCAGCAAGAACCCCTGGGGCAGGGGCTCTGTACGGTGCCACAGTGGAAAGGATGTTTTTTACTACAGGGGTAGGCAGAACAGTTGCTCACCATGGTCTGCAGAGGTCAGCTGACATTAACCATGTCAGAAACTCCTGGTTCACAACATCCTTCAAATCTTCTGAACCTTCTGGAGAAGCAGAACTGCAAGAAACGTGACATGCCATCAAGAGAGGAAACAATCTGAATGCAGTATGCAACAATCTTCTCCCAATCACATCGCAGATATTTTATTTTCCTTTGATTTAATGCATTGCTTGCCAGCTTGTCAACCCTGAATCCTGGCAACATCTCCTTCTTTTGATTCTCAGTACTCTGCTATTCTTAACCATTTTTTTTTTTTCACTTCATCCTTAAAATAAAAAGTCCTTTAAAAGAGCCCTTTCTCCCTTCTTATTCTGAAAAAGCCACGTGCAAATCTCTGCCTCCTAGCCTAGAGAAAGTATTAATCAGTGCCACATGGGTTCAGGTCCTTTAGGTTTTCTCCATCATTTTTCCTCCCAGGTGCCACTTAGATTGTTGGCCAGGTTGGTCTTTTGCTCCTTAGCAGAAATCTTTCTGCTGCCTCCTAGGCATTGCAGTAGTGCCACAAACAAGGGGAAAGACTTTGAAAGATAACTGTGCTCTCAGCAACCGTTTCTCTGTTCTGTGAAATAGAAATGCCAGTGAAGAAGAGAGAAAAAGGGGCATCTTGATGGCTGGGGATGTTCCCCGAAGTGCAGCAAAAAGAAAGCAGCAAAAAAAAAACCCACCAAAAAGCTTGAATCAATTTTTGACGTGGTGAGATGCTGCCACTGAACACTGCTTTCATCTTGGGAAGTTTGGGATGCTGAGCACTGAATGTGTCCATCAGGCTTAGGGGATGAGAAGGAACAGCCCCCCAACCCCCTCTTTTCTACATGTCCTCCCTCAGCCCCAGCAGGCACCAAAACAAAGGCAGAATGTGGGTGAAGCAGCATCTGTGCTCCGGGATGACAAAGGAAAGGCTTTGTTCCCAGGAAGGACTTTCCCCCACAAGTTGTGCTTTTTAGTTGCAATTAAAGAGATTAAGGGTGACACTGAAATTTACTAGTTTAAATGCAGCTATTCAAGCTGATGAATCTCCAGTATCAAGGGTTTTCTTTTTTGCCACCCCACAACCAGAACAGGTTAGACAAATATCTGTCAGGAAGGGTTTCAGGCAAGCCTTGTAGCAGAGGTCAGACTGAATGACCTTCTGAGATCCCTCAAAGCCCTCATTTCAGTATGACTAGCAACTCTCCGTCTCCAATTTTCTGTGCACTTGGCATTAAACACCTCTGTGAACCACAGCAGCATTTGCTTCCCCCACCCCAGGTCGTCCCCTGCATCCTTGTTTCTAAAGCAGTTTTCATGCAAAGGCTGCAAAAGACAACAGGTGCCCTCAGGTTGCTGTTCTGGGTGATGGGTCCATGAGTCTCTGTAACTAGAGATGGCATTCTTTTAGCAGGAGGCACCACAATCGTGTCTGAGGTTTGTGGGCTGTGTCCCTCTTTTCCTTCACGCTACCATTTTAGGACAAACCAGCAGCTATGTTAAATATATATATATATACATATAAACATACACAAACTTCATGTGAAAGAAATATTTCCCTCATTTATTTGCTGGCTATTATAGATATCTTTTGATATAGAAAGTGCCCAAGAACAGATATTCGGTTGGATCCAAATACCTGATTTGATTTTGGAACGTTTGTGTCATCAGCTCAGACTGGGAATGGTAAAAGAGGGTCTCGGTGGGTTGGGGTTATGCTGAGCCAACAGGAAGCCATGCAGCTCCGTGATGCACAAACATGCTCAGGTGGCTGGGAATGAAGGCACCAGCTGCAGCCTGAGAGCTCCATGCACTCCCAGTTGCCTTCCCAAGAGAACAAACTTGTGGCAATTTCACCACTACGAGCAGTGCAGACACACCAGAGAAAAACTGTGTCTGCAGTGAAAGGGCACAGATCAGAAACAAAGGGGGGAATTCCTCCTGGGTCACTCAATTATCCCTCCTGCTTTGTTTCACATTTGGATCTCGTGCTTTTCCTAGGAAGGAGGTGTAGCAGCGACACAAGGAAAGAAACGTTTTGCTTCCTTGCTTCTCCTAGGAGCACATCAGTTTCACTTCAGTTGTCACTGGTGAGTTTTATTTCGATAGGGCTTTGAATGAACCAGACTGGAATGGTTTGGTTAACTCAAAGCGCTTGCTTTTAAGCTGTGATTCCTTTTTGAAACAGAAATCCTTTTGCTTGCTGATGCTTATCAACTATTCCTGCCCTACAGCATCCCTCCAAAGGTTGAGAACTTGGGGACTTCCCCCTCTTGGGACCGGATTCTGTTTTCAGTTCTCAGCTCTCACCTCTGATTCTCCTTGGCTTTTAGGAGCCACGCAAGGAAGTCTTTGGCTTCGTGGCTGCGCACATCCAAGCTTTGGTCACTCGCTGCGGATAGCTGGGGCTCGGCTTCTCTCTTGTACGGCTCAATGACGTTGCTGGGAAAGCAAAAATGGGCAGAAATCTCAGCCCGAGGCACCACGAGAGGGTGCTGGAATGCTGCTTTTCCACAAACCCATCTCCCTCCCCACTCCATCCAACCGCAGCAACGGGAGAAGGCGGACGCGAGCACGGAGGAGGCTGTGCCGTGTGCCGACAGAGCAGAAAAAACCTCTAGGATTTAAGGGGAGAAAAAAGAAGGAAAAAAAAAAAAAGAAAAACAACCCTCCTGCCCTCCGGGAATCACTGCTGCAGTCCAAGAAAAATATCCTCAGCCCTGCATCGTAACGCAGCCATCACTCGGCTGACGACAGATGTGAGTTTGGAGCGCTGGAAGTCTGCACACTCACTCGCTTTTCTTCTCTCTCCGGGCCAGCAGCCACTCCACGAAGTTCTTCTTCAACATGTTGTCCATCGCGCGGCTGTAGTCGCTCGCCAGGGTGGCCTCCGAGTAGCGTCTGTGCATCGGTCTGGAGCCGGGAGTCCTTATGCTGAGGCTGTAGGAAGAGTAAAGTGGATTAGAGGAGAGGAGTGAGTGCTGCCCAGCTCTGCAAAGCAAATTGCTGACCCGACAAGGAGCTGCCGTGCTTCTCATCCTGGTAACCTTTACTGCCTACTCATTTGCAGCTCATATCTGATAGCTTATGGGGTGAACTTGGGATATTTGGAGCCAGCGTGACACTTCCTAGCATCAATGAATCATAGCATCATTAAGGTTGGAGAACATCTCCAAGATCATCCAGTCCAACCACCATCCCATCACCAGTACTGCCCACTGACCCGCATCCCTCAGAGCCACATCCACTTTCCTGCCATATTCTGACGGATCCGAGCTCTGACTCAGCCCTAAAGGATGCTCAAGGCACCTTTTCCAGTGAGCTTCACACCAAGGAAACCATTCCCTACGTCCTCAAAGAGCCTGAGGGAGGGATGGCAGGTGACAATTTGAGACCTTCAGACCAGTCTGACAATGCAGACATGGCTGGGGAATACCTAAATTAGCCAAGGGTGGCAGGGCTGATCTTTCTGTGGTACTATTAGCTGGAATTTCATCAGCTCCTACCTCTCTAATAGGGATTCTTTTGGACCTTCTCAGGGAGCAGCTGGAGGTTCTGTGTCAGGAATCGAACAAAGAAAGGGAAAGTCCTTATTATGCCCCCACTTTATGTAACTGGTCACATTTTCAGAAGCTTAAAAAAAGAAATGCCCCCTAGCCTACTTCTTGTGAGATGATTACATCTTGTTCTAGTTTCCAGCCAACCTTCTCTCCCTGGTTGACTTCCAGCTTGCTACTCCCAACCTGGAGCAATAAAGTTTCTAGGGAAAACTTGGGAGTTCTTGGCTTTGGCATAAAGGCATTAGTTTGAGATCTCTCTTATCATTTGTTCATCTCTTTATATCCAAGAGCCACCTCAGGACTCGTGTTCTCACCTTTTTACCAAGATGCCAATGGAAAGAATCCATTTGCTTCCAGCGGGAAGTTGGAAAAGGCTCAAAATACATCGTGTGCTTTCCAGAACACTTACCCTGAGACGTTCTCTTCCATCAAAACAAAGCTCAGAGAAGCAAAAAGCAGCGAGAGAACTCTCAGAGACATCATTTTCCTGGCTGATTTCTCTTCGTTCAGAAGCGGAGGGCTATCTGGATATTTGGCCTTTGGGACAGAAGGGACAAGACAGTGAACCCAGAGAGATGTGCCATGATTGGGCACAAGTCTGTGCTTGTTAACATGGCTCTTCAGCCCTTGTGCTTAGAACAGCCTCCTCCACCATACACAGCCCTCCTTTGCCATTCCCAGTTCCTTTTTCAATCCCAATGCTCTTTCACCACCGCGCTGCCTTTTGATGTTTGTTCCCCGTACTTTTATTGTAACCACCAAATTCACCGTGGTTTGCACGTTCCCGAAGGCAAGGACATTGTCCTGCTCTGTGTCTGCAAGCTGACCCCGAGGAATCCTCTTCCAGAATCAGTTCAACCTTCAGTATGTGAATGGGAATGTACATAGGGTCAGGCAGTCCCAACGGCAAAGAGGAGAAACATAGCAGCCTGCCTTTCCCTCCCTACAGGTCTGCAGGATTTAGGAGCCCAATCTAATTACTGATGAGCTTCCTGCTGGTATGGATAATGCCTTATAGATGGGGAATACATCCAGAGCCACTGGGTATCAGTTGGGAGAAGCATCCCAGGACAGTGACAGGATTGAATTCCATGGTTTATTGGTTTCAGGCTGTTCTTAGTCCTCACGTCCTCAGTTCGGCTCAACAGCCCTCAGACATCTGAGCTCTTAATTACTATTCCACACCCACAAACTCTGTGGGGTTTTGATCATGGCTCACGGACGTGGTTTATTGTCTGTCACCTCACTCTTTGTTGCAGATGTTTCTGGAACCTGCATTGCCCTGCAGAGCTCCTGTTCACAAGAATCTTGTAATAACAAGAAGGAAAGGCGTGGATCAGGACTTCAGCATCCCATCCTTCCAAACTGCACTCCTACATGAATGCAGCTTTGCTCACGTTCTTACAACGGCTCGATTATTCGGTTGGAGAAAGAAAGTTTTGGCGTTGTTCATAATTGAGGCATTTTTTTATTCCTGGGAAACTGTGGCATCGTTGCGCAAACGTTTTCAGCCTTTCCGACTGGATGAGGGAAACATCAGATGTGTTCTGATATCTCAGAGACATCAGATTGAGAGGAATACCTCTAAAAAGCAGAGCTTGCTGTTCTGAGCACTCATAACCCCCCCTAAAATATTTACAGCTAAAGCCAAAAGTTACAGAATGCATTAACAGCTGTGGGTTTCATGACACAAAAAAGCTGGGGGAATATTCTATATGAGAACAGAAAACGGGCTGTGATTTAGCAATGGGTTTCCCCTCTTATTTGCCCTTCATTTTATATGTTGGTGTAGGCATGACAGTGAATCTGAAAATAGTTGTGCTGTAAGAGAATATTGTGCTGCTGGAGGTAATTATCTACAAAAGTAGGGAAAGAAATGCATTGTAGCCTTAATTTTAAGGAGGGGTCACGCTCATTCTGTGCAGATTTTGCCAAAACAGGGAGGAAAAGCAGTCTGCATTTTCAGAGATGGTCGGAACAAACATTCCTGAGCTCACACAAGACCCCTTTGTCTCCGTGATGCTCAACTCAAGCTCTGCTCCACCCGTCTGGTGTGGATTTTGCTGCAGTCCCTGCACTGCTTTACCTTACCCTGAGACTCCTTCAGACAAGTGGAAAACATCTCCCGATGGATCTCAGCTATGTGAAGGTTTTAAACCCCTCATCCAACGCTGTCTGCTTTGGAAGAAACATTCTCCTTGCTTTATCCATAGCCAGGAGGATGCAGAAAGCCACCAAGAACCATTTTCCCTCATTTCCCTGTGTTACATACATTTAAAAGGGCAGATCCCAGCCTAAGACGTGCTGCATACCAAACCCTCCTTTGAAATCATGGTCTTCACTGCTGAACAGCTCTTTCCTGCAGCCCCTACCAGGGAAGCTGCCTGGGGAACAACTCAACCCAACAGCTCACCCTGCTCTGCTGCTTTCAAGCAACTCTCACACTCTTATAAGGAAAAAGAATCAAAAGTAAAAAGAGAATCCAACAGAGAGCTGCTTACCTTCCTGCTCCCCCGAGGATGACCAGAAGCTTGCAGTCAATTCTGGTGCCCAGAAGAGACCCTTCAGAGCCTTTATATACATTCCCAGCGTGGGACCAAACCCACTTCCATGAGGCAAACAGGAAACTGAGCACCAATCAGAGCAACTCAGACCCGCTTAGATCTGCTCCATTAGGTCCATTGACCCGCCGAGCGGGGAAATAACCTTTTAAATTATGTTTGCATTAATGGTAATTAAACACGAGTATATCGCGAAACCAAGAACGGTGGGCAGAATACAAATGGCATTGGGCTGAACCTTATTGCCACACAGCACCTGCTTCCCTGGCAAAACCTTTCTTAATTCCCACCTCCTCTGCTGCCAGGTGTGAGTGTCACACCTTAGGGAGACCCATCGTGCCTCTGTCCCATACGGTAGGAATAACTTAGCTAAAAACAAGAGCTCTGAGTTTTATTTTCGCCACCACCAGCATTGAGTTGGGGCAGGTGAAGTGTGTTCTGCAGCCCCCTGTGCGAATCCCAATGCTGGGAGCAGTGTCCACCACCCCAAACTTGCCATCCAAGGGGGTCCATCCGTTTGGGATGGGCAGCAGCAAGCAGGAAATTGCTAGGAATTAGCAAGGCAGCACTGGTTGATGGGGATGGAGGGTGGGATTGGGGTGGTCAGCCTTGGAGCAGAGCACCATTCTGACACTTCTGAGGGTGTTCCTGTTGTGGTGTGCCTGATGCAGTGTTCTCCATGGTGTCCAACCTGCCCTGGGTCTACTTGGGAGGAGAAGTAATGCATTTTGCTACATGCATCCGGGGGGGGGGGGGGGGGGGGGGGGGGGGGCGGGGGGGGGGTTGCTCCCAGAGGTGTCTGCTGCCTTCAGCTCCAATCTGTTGAAGGAGTGTTTTCCTGGGAGCTTAACCCACACACTGAGCTCTGCTTGCATCCGTTCCCTTGCACAAGGGGCAGCCCTTGGTGGAACTGCAGAAATAATGGCAATGTCTGTGATTTCAGCATTTATGAGGGCATCACTGCGCCCCGATGCATCTCACCCTTAACAAACACAGAAATCCAGTGCAAAGAGAGACAGATCTCGGTACAAATGCTTGCTAAAAAGTGCTTCTCTGCTGTGACACGCTGCCAAATGGGGGTTTGCTTCAGTCACCACCTGTATTCCTGTACCAGGAGAGCACAGAATGATACGCACACAGCATCCCACAGCCCTGCCTGGCACAGGACTCTCTGCCCTGCAGTTACACAACAGCCTGGCACGGCCAGCCCCTGCTGCATCTATATTACATTAAGATAAAGAATCAGAAAGACATTTTTTTTTGCAGGTAGATTAAAAGCTCAGCGCTATTAGGGAGTAATTATTACTTTCACAGGAACTACTTAACATTCGGCTTAATCTTTTAACCAGCAGCACACCAGCATGCCAGTGTAGCCAAAAGCTTTTCACTCATGCAAAAGCGTCGTGCCTGCAGTAATAAATGTTGCACTGTAATAATTACAGGTAAGCAATTCACACTCTTATCACTGTTGCTAATCAATAAAATGGAGTAGTTTATCCTGGTGTCTTTATTATATGTATTCTGGGCACTTTGCTCCCAGCCAACTCGGAGATCTTGTTTCTCCAAAGTGTAAGCTGTTTGTTTTCCTCTCATTTAGTGCCTCTGTGTGGTAGGAAGTTAATAGAGTGAAATAAATATCCGGCATTAAATGATGGGCTGTTCACAGTTACGGTTATTTCAGGGCATCTGTTTGTGATCCGCTTTGGACATCAGCATGGCTCTGAGGTTTCTCACAATCTTTCAGACCAAAAAAAAAAAAGAAAGAAAAGAAAAAAAAAGAAATAGTATAAAAATCATTTGAAAGCAACCAAGCAGATTCACAGACACGAGTGCAGAGACAAGGAGTAAAGCACGGACAGAAAAGAGCCCCGTGCTGCTTTTCTTCCCCCCTCAGCATAACAGAGAGTCTATTAAAGATGTTGACCTTGCTCGTCTCCAGCCTTTGCCCATCACAGCTCCCCTTATAGCACTGCCTGCGCTCCCTAATAACAACTTGCTTCATGAGCTTCAGCTGGTTCTTAGCTTGGGACAAAGGACACTTCTGCTTAGGTTTCACCCAGCTGCAGCATTTCCCTCCCTGCAAATAAAGCAGGGGAGCCAGGGCTGCCCCGTGTCACCCACCCAGCACCCAGTGCCAGTGCTCTGCTCCTCTCTGCACAGACCTGGCTGAGCAATCGGGGCTCTGGGAATCTGAGAACAGTGTTGGGAAGATCACAGCTGTGTTACTGACACAGCCCCACTCTGCTTTGAGACACTGAAGCACCTCGAGGGCAACTCTGATTATAAAGTGTTTCAAGTATTAGACGTCCCTATAATCACAGAACGCAGGGCTTGATGTGACCTGAAGAGATTGATCGTTCATCCCCTGCTTCCAGACAGGCTTGGCTCTGCTTAAATCATTCCCAGTGGATGAGAGCCTGATTTGTTCCCAAAGGTTTTCAGACATGGAAATTCTGTGAACCTCGCAGTGAATGTTTTGTAGATTTCAGTGGTGCAATTGACACCTCTGTCCCATTCCCTGTGGATGTGGTGAGCAGGATTTTCCCTTTCCCTCTGTAAGCAGTGCTGTTCAGGTGCTGTTCTGTGTGGCAGCAGTGAGGGCATCTCTTCTGCCACAGGGGAAGGACGTCAGGTGTTGCACAAGCCACATGGAAACACTTGCTGCTCCTTTTTGCATCAAACATTGGGCTGATCTGAGATTGCTGTTTGTATCCAGCTGTGATTGATCACCATCAGCATTTGCTCTGCTGTACACAGGAACAGATGGATGATTTTTGGTACTTCTTCTCTTCTCTTCTCTTCTCTTCTCTTCTCTTCTCTTCTCTTCTC
>JAPSGF010000083.1:2263946-2286129 GCA_035772895.1 Perdix hodgsoniae
TCTTCTCTTCTCTTCTCTTCTCTTCTCTTCTCTTCTCTTCTCTTCTCCTTTCTTCTCCTTTCTTCTCCTTTCTTCTCCTTTCTTCTCCTTTCTTTTCTTTTTTTTCCCCCTAAGCCCTCTCCCTTAAATCACAAGCATTGGAATCGTTTCCAAACTCTGCTCCTGAGTCAGGACTGGTTCTGTTCCTATCTCACCCTTCCTGCTGTCAAAAGCAGAAAGGCTCAGAGCTTTTGTTGGTGGCTCCTTTTTCCCCCTAAGTCCCCAGCAATGATGTTTGCAGGGGATGTAACTCTTACACGCTTTATTATTCCTCATCCTGCTGCATCTTGGCAATCCTAAATATCAGCTTCCATCTCCAACCCCACTGCCCAGATCTAGCTTCTATCTCTCCTCCAGGACTTCCTCCTCTCTAGTGCTGTCCCTGTACAGATCTCTGCCATTCTGTGAGCAGTGATGCTTTTCCTGGCTTCTCAGCCATCCCTGGTGCTTAAACCCACACAGTGTTCCCATTTATCTGCACATGGGACGTGAGTGATGTTCTGCCTGTAGTTACAGAGGATCTTCTGAGTGACGAGCATCACTTCATCCTCCCTTCTTCGTTCCAGCTTTCCTCCCTCCCTGGGCTTGCAGGAATGGAACTGGTTTGTTCGCCATAGCAAAATGCCAGATATGTTTTTAAATGCCAATACACACACTTCACAACAACAAAAAAACACAACCAAAACAACCCAAACCCTGGGGCCCTTTGAAGCTCTTTGTGATCTTGATTAACCCAACTCATTGGCGTGGCTGTCTCTGCTGCTTTGTGATTGCCATTTCTTTTAGGGAAAATCAAAAGCTTGAACTAAAAAGAAACAAAACAAAACAACACCCAAAGAAATGGGAACCACGAGACACGGGCAAAATGCTCTTTTACGTTCCCACTTCTCTGTTCCTTTTATCTTAGGTGCTTATTCTGCACCCCAGGAGCAGAGAGCTGTGGGATGGCACTGAGCGTAGCAAAAAGCCGACGGAACATCGCTGCATGAAAGGTTTGTTTGGAGCACGGAGCTCTCTGGATAAAAATCCCTCAACTGCACCTTTCGCCTGCTGTCACTGCTCCAAATGGACGGATCTGAAACTGCCACAGCATTAAAACTACCTGTGCTCATCCTCGTCCAGCTGTACCTTGTGGCAGCTCCATGAAACCCACCCTTCACCCATCCCTAAGCAAAGACAGAGCCAGAACCGAACAGCTGGTGAGATCAGAGAGGTGAAAACACGGGAAAAGAGAGGAAATAATCAGTCCCGATAAATCCCAGCCATAGAGCAGCAGGACGAGAAACGAGATGGCAAAGTCCCGGCACGGCGCCTGCCCAAGTGGCCGGTTCAGTAGCGTGAAATTATTTCCATCTTGTGCCCTTTCTGTTCCCTACCAGCACCTTTCCAGCAGCCCAGCAGTACTGGTGCCCCGGCACAGGTGGTGGGGAGCAGTTCAAGGTTTGGATTGTGAAATGACCTCTATTTTTTAAAGTGACCCACAATAGAAACGGTCGCCGCGCGGTTCCCCACCTCCCGGGATAAACTTGTTTTGGGTCTGAAGAATTAGGGGAAAATGGGATGGTGATGCTGAGCCTTTCATTGCCTCCTGCTTCTGCGAGCTGAGGAAGCAGAAGGGTGAAGAGCAGCAGCACTGGAGAGCCCTCTTTTCTTGGGGGATTTCAATGGTGCATCAAAACATACAAGACCCCTGAATTTGTACTCATGTAGCACAAATCAGATATAAACGTATTTAGTTTGGATAGGAAGAAATCTGATACAAATACCTACCAGGAAAACTTTTGATCCGTGCTTTATATGTGCTGCAAACACTTGGAGGGGGGTTAAAAAGATCAGCTCCTGCTTGGAATAAGGTCAGGGGGAGTTCAGCAACGGCAGGATCCATCTCCCACGATGCCTTCTGGGCTACGTTGGTTTCGTTTATCGTTGCACCAACAGCAAAACTTCCCACCACCTTCACAGCCATGGATCTCTCCAGCCATCCAGAGGGGGAATGGCTGCTCCAGATATTTGTCCCACAGCTTGCACTGATTTTGAGGGGGCAAAATAACAACTTGGCACGTTAGGAAGGTCTGCTGGAAAGAAATGGGGGTGTATTTGGAAGCTGCATTAAAGAGGGGGGAGGGAATGAAAAATTAAAGGGACTCTTGGAACAGCACAATTTCAGGGCTCCTTCCCATCAGCCTTTCCCTCTCCTTGCATTTGGGATTTACCTCTTAGCCAAAGCAAAGGACTGAAGCACCAAAACGAAACCAAATCATTTCCACTGTGGGAGGGGGAAAAAAAAAAAAAAAAAAAAAAAAAAAAAAAAAAAAAAATAATTAAAAAAAATTAAAAAAAAAAATGCGATGCAAAGCAGCTTTGTTTTGCTGAAGTCTGAACAGCTCTCGGACCGTTTGCAAAGCCCCACTGGGGAATTCAGATTGCTGCTGCAGGAGTGCAAGAGCAGAGCACCCAGCAAAAGCAGCTCCCGGGCAGATGGAGGGAGAAGAAAACAAGTTTGGTTGTGGTTTGCTGTTGTTTGGAAGGAGCCCCATCTTTCAGCAGCAGAACAAAAGGCATTTTTTCGAACGTGAGCTGATGCTGCAGCCTGAGTTGATCACAGCCTGTGCTGTGCTTGTAACCAAAGTGCTGCAATGTTCGGGCAGTGGCCAGCACTGGGAGCCATCCCCATCCTCAGCAATGCTCCATGGAACCCCTCTATCCTCACAGCCCCCATTTCCCCCCAGGGCAGGATGCTGCTCTGCCCCTCAGCTTCAGCAAGCAGCCCTTGGGGATCAGAGTTGTGTCCAAAGCTCACAGAGAATCGGGAAATGATTAATAATCGATGCCAAGCTGGAATTTTGTTTTAAATCCAATTAGTGATTCTGCAGTAAGTTTGGTTCACAGCTGATTTGTGCGCTCCAGCTTTAATCAATGGGATCAGATCAAGGATGGGAGATTCCTTTTTCATTCACAAATATTTTCCTCCTAACAAAAAAATGAACAAAAGGTGGTTTGAACTGGGATCCCATGTTAGAGAAAGGAAATATTCCCCAACTGCACCCTCACACCTCTCGTTCTGCTCAGTTCTCACCTGTGTTTCAGGGACAGCCTTGCTCTGTGCTCAGCTGATTTCCGATGGCTGAGGTTTGTTTGTAACAGATTCTGCATGAATCAAATGGTGATTTTTTCCCCCTTTCTGTGACAGAAGTGCTTCAGTGAAATCCTTCAGCCCTTATTTGATTGTAACTTAAACCATACATGAAAGCTCTGGGAAATGAGTGTTGTTCAGAGTTTCAGGTGTTTCTCTGCGTTGTCCAACTGGAAATGCAGTGCCACCACCGGACATGAAAAACAAAAGCAACCAAACCAGATCAAAAAAGAATCCAAACAAATTAAAACAAAATCAAATGGCAACGGCCAGAAAAGATAGCAGGATTTGAGCTACTCCATTCCACCACTTCTCTGCCACAGAGATCATTTCTGGTTTAATTTTCCTCTGCCTCAGAACAGCAGCAGTGCTTCACCACTGTGCAGGAATTGCACCTTTCCACATTGAAGCCTTGCACTCATAGGTGCATTACCCACCATCCAGTTCCCACCTTGAGTTTTTGTTTTTATTAACCTTAAGAAAGTTCTCCTAAACTCCTGTGTGGCAGCAGGGATTGTTTGGTGTTGTACAGTGATCAGAAAAACTCATGAAGGTCCTTCCTGCTTCGTTCCAAGGTGGAAATCTTCCATCAAAACAACAACAACAACAACAAATCAACCGCGCAACCCACCAAAAAATAAATAATAATTTAAAAAGCAAACAAAAAACCCAACAGCTTTTAACCCGGGTCACATTTTGGGTATGAAATCAAACACAGCCTCACGTGGCTGCAGAGCATGGAGGGACCCATTGGAACGCGGTGTAAACTGCACAAAGAAATCCGCTCCTCAGAGGGAGCTCAAAACCGCAGGGAAGTGCTGGGGGAGGAAAGAGGCCACGCTGCTGTTGGAAGTGACAGAGCTCAGCTCCCCGTATCACACCGGATTATTGCTGCGGTTCCTGGGGAGGCTGAGCCCTTTCCCCCCTTCTTGGGGGTTGTGGGGAGGGGGGGGGGGGGTTTGCAGAGCTTTGCTCTCCATGGGGCAGCTGCCCTGCAGTCCCAGCTGCCCCTCCTCCTGCCCAGGGCTGAGCAGCCCTATCACCCCGCAGCAGATCAATGATTTGGGCTCTGCTGTTTGCATTCCCTAAATACCTTACATCTGGAATGCTCCACCGAGGGAAGGAGGTTGACTGATAGCCTTGCTCGTTGTGGATCTCAACGGAAGGCTTCCCTCTTTGTTTAGGACTTTCGTTGTTGGTGTTGTTGTTATTGGGGTTGGTTTCTTTCGTTTCATTGTTAAAGGGCTGTGTTGCACGGGGGAGGTGCTCAATAAACCAGCAAAAAAAAAAAGAAAAAAAGAAAACAGACGAAAAAAAAAGCAGCAACAACAAAAGTTATTCGGGTCCAGATTAGAGCTGGATGCGAAACAGGCAGCAAATGAGTTGTGCCTGTGGGACGTGTCTGTGTGTGAAGGTGAATTCTCCACTTCTCAGCCACTTCGGGAGCTGCAGGAGATTTATCCCCAAATTTCATTACTTTCTTCTTCCCACCTGTGAGCTTGGAGCTGATGCTGCCTCAGAAACACACACACGGACCCGGCAGTTCCATCCAAACCCCTTCGGTGGATTCGGTTTGGTGCTCTGAGCACAGCGATGCAGTTGGAAGGATGGCACCAAACTGTGAGCAGCATCTCTGTGTTTAGAAAGCCAAAAGCCCAGGACGAGCAGAACGCATCAGGCAGAGGAGGGAGAGCTGAAGGCTCCTCGCTTTAAATTTCCCAGATTTTTTAGTTTTTTATTTTTTTTTTTAGTCATTCATTCTGACGAGTTTCCTACGTGGCCGCAGCACTGAACGCACCGAAATCCCCCCGGGTAGGTGCGCTTATTTCTAAAGCTTCACACAACTTCTCCTTCTCGAATAATAGCACCAAATTTATTTACTAACAAATTCTCCACGTGGCTCTTCCCCCCAGCCCCGCCACAGCGGAAAGATGGACGATGAGAACCCGAAGAACCGCTCAGCAGTGCGGGGGGAGAGGGGGGGAGGTGGGGGCTTCGTCCCGACCTCAGCGCTGTGCCACCCCCAGCTGGGGTGCGGGGGGGGGGCGGCGGGCGCAGCGCCCGTCTATCGCTCGGGGTAACCGCGCCCGGAACGCTTTTTTTCAATGGAAAAAAAGTTATGATTTAAATCGGGAAATTCTTTCTTTTTTTTCTTTTTTTTTTTCCTTTTAATTTTTTAATTTATTTTTCTTTATTTATATTATTATTATTATTATTATTATTATTTTCTGATCGATGGGACGGGGAAAACGGAACCTCCGGCCCGGCAGGCAAGGCAGGCAGGAGCGCGTTACATTTAATTGCAGGCGCGGAGGGGCCGGCCCGTGCCTCTACATGTACGGTAGGGAGTCACGGCCGCCCCCGCCCCTCCGCGCCCGGCAGCCGCCCGCGCCGAGCCCCCGGAGCACCGGGGTCCCCCGCCCGCCCCGTCGGGGGAGGCAGCAGGAAGGCGGCCGGGTGGGTGGTGCCGGTTGGTTGGGGGGGGGGGGGTCGCTGCTATTTTCAATCCATCTCGAACCTAAAAATAAAAAGCCTCCAGAAAAGGCGAAGAGGGAAAGAGGGAGGGAGGGTTTCTAGGGACGGGGGGATGGGGGGCTGCTTCTCTCTGCCGACGGGGCGCGTCCCCTCCCTCTCCCTCACCCCTCACCCCCCACCCCGGGTCCCGCGGGGAGCGATCCCGCTGTATCGTGGGGCCCTTTTGTGCCAGGAGGAGCCTTCCCCCTTCCCCGAAGGCTTCCGCAGGGCTGCACATGAAGGGCTTAAAACAATACCGGGGACAATAGCCCTCCCCGGGGGCTCCTCCGTTCACCCCGCCGGGTCGGGCCGTTCCCCTGCAGCCCCGCTCCCCTGGCGCCAGGGGACCTCCCGGCCCCTTTGATGCCGAAGGTTTTTTTTTTCTCTTTTTTTTTTTTTTTTTTTTTTTTTTACACCCAGAAAAATCCCATTCAGGCACCGGGGGAAGAGGGTGGGGGAGGGGTGGGATGGGGGAGGGGCGCGGTGGGGGCTGGAGGCTGCACAGATGGGAAAGTGCCTCCGACGGGACGGGACGGGCGGGGCCCGAAGGGTGGAGGGGGTGGGGGGGAAATGGATGCGAAGGGAACGCAGAGCGGGTGCGCTCCCCGCTCGGAAGAGGGGTGTGTGCGTGTCTGTGTGGAGGTAAATAACGTAGTATTTAAATTAAAATAAATAATTAAGTGGAGGCTGCCCCCTCCCCCCCTTTCGGCCCCTCCCCCCGGGGGCCGGGCCCTCCCGCATCACCACGTGGCTTCCTCCCGCAAACATTTTCACTCATTTTCCAGGTCGGTTTTATTTAGAGGCGGTGCCCGGCTGCCGAAAGGCGTCCGGTGACACTCCGGTGCCGCTCCGCCGCTTTGGGGGGCCCCGCAGCCGGCGCCGCCGCCGCCGCCTCCCTCCCCGCTGCCGTCGCCTACTACAGCCGCCCCCCTCCTTTAGGAACCCCCTCCTCCAGCAGCCGCCTGCACCCCTCTGCGAGGAAAACTCCGCCAAACGACCGAGGAAAAAAAAAACAACCACCAACCAATCAACCCCCCCCCCCCCCAAAAAAAAAAACCACCCAAAAAACAGCAACAACAAAAAAAAAAGGAAAAGGAAAAAAAAAGGAGGGGGAGGGAGGGAGCGTTCAAAGAAAAGGAGCAACGAGCCCCCGCCCCGGCTGTGGGGTGGCAGAGGGCGGCCGCTGTCCGACGGTGCGGGCGTACGGTGGGAGCCCCCCCCGGCAGCCGCGCTCCGAACCCCGGCGCGCCGCCACCGCCCGCCCGTCCGCCGCCCCCCGCCGGCAGCCACCATGAACAAGCTGTACATCGGGAACCTAAACGAGAGCGTGACTCCGGCCGACTTGGAGAAAGTCTTCAACGACCACAAGATCTCTTTCAGCGGGCAGTTCCTGGTTAAGTCCGGCTATGCCTTTGTGGACTGCCCCGACGAACAGTGGGCCATGAAAGCCATCGAAACTTTTTCGGGTAAGCGCTGTCCTCCGGCCCTTTCTACTCTCGCCTGCGGGACCCCGTCGGGGTTCAGGGTGGGGAACCGAGGGGGGGTTCGGGCCGTTACGCCCCGTCGGGGTTCGCATCAGCGAGCGGTGCGTGGGGGCAGACCCCGCTTCTCCCCTTATAGCTACAGCGGGGAGGGAGCGGGGGGGAAGGAGAGGGGGCCCCCGCATCTCCCTGTGGTTCCCCACGGCTTCGGGGGGGGGCTGCACGGTGCCCGACCCGGCGGTGCTCGGTGCGGGGGTCCCGTCGCGACAAGTGGCGGTGGGGTGGGACTTTGGCCATTTTGATTTCAAACTGGGTTTCCTGGGGCATGTGATGCGCGGAGGAGCGCGAAGGTCGCCATGCTGTTCGCAAGACAGAAGGGGGGGCGGGGGGGGGGGGGGGGAAGAGGCAAAAAAAAAACCCCAAAAAAACTCCCCGGGAAGCCGAGAATTTTTGAAAATGTTGGAATTTCTTTCCTCTCGCCCAAAGCTTCTTCCTCCGGGCTTTTCCCATTGCTGCTCCCCTCTTCCCTTCCCTCCCCCCAATTAATAAATAAACCGGCGGTGTAGAAATCCGCCCCGTTTTCAAAGAGAAATCCACGCTACGAATGGAGTTAAAAATTCCGAGTCTTTTAATGGGGAGGAGGAGTGATCTGCCCACAGGAGTTCTGCACGGCTCAAACGGGTGGAATTAAAAGACGACAGAATTGATCTCAAAATATTATGCTTCGTTTTCTTTTGCTCGAAGCAGAGCTGAATGAAGGACGGAATGAAATATTCCTAAGGAACATTGTTCAGAACTCACCACTCCCTCCCGCCGCATTAGGAGTCAGCCTTATATTTAATAGAACACACTTGTGATCGGGAAAGGAAAAAGAAAAAAAGCATTTTTGTGCAGTTCGTAGTGATTGGAATTAAATGGGAAGTTTCACATGATAGAATGTTACCCAAAGCTTTCTGACCACTCCGCCCAGATCATACAAAACAGCCACATTTTATTTTTAGGGAAAGTGGAGCTGCATGGAAAACAGCTAGAGATTGAACACTCAGTACCTAAAAAGCAAAGGTAATGCCATGTTTTAATTACTTTTTCTTTATTTTCTTGGTTTATTTTTTTTTCTTTGGAGTGGGGGAAATAATAACGTAAGAGGAAGGAGGCAAAAAAAAAACCCCAACATTATATCCAAATATGTGCATGTGGAAGGAGATATGGTGGTGGTTTGGCTTTGGGTATGGCCCAGCGAGGTGAGGAGTGGTTCTGAGGATCAGGGCTTCCTTTCTTATCTTTAGGGTCTTTTTAAAGGAAACTTTTCTTTGGGTTTTAAGTTTTTCTTCTGTTTGTTTGTTACCAAAAAAAAATAATCCCCCCCCCCCCCCCCAAAAAAAAAACCCACCAACCCGACGATTCGCCCCCCGTTCGCCCAAGTGATGAATGGCGTTTGGGGTTGGGATTTTCAAACTTGTGGCACTGGAAGAATTTCCCAGCCTCTCTCCACGAGAAGGGCCCAAAAACCTTTTGTTATTTCGACAGGACCGCCAAGTTTATTAAAAAACGCACTCCTAAATTTCTCCTTTACGGGTGAAATTGGCCGGGATGGAGGAGGGCGAGGGCTTAAAACGAACGTCAATAATTACATTAAGAAAAACAACAACAAAACAACAAAAAATGGGGTCGGCTGCGTGTTGGCGCAAGGTTTCAACCCGGCCATTCGGGGTGATGGCTCAGCTCCTGGCTGCCCCCTCAAGTCGTTGATTTTTGGGGCTGAAACCCCATTTCTTCACGTCCTCTCTGGGCGTCGCGGCCTGCCCAGCCCTCCCCATCTTCTTGGCCCTTTGTTGCTGAGGGCGCGCGGGACGCCGAGCCCATAGGGCCCTGAAGGTTCATGCAACGAACTGCTGGACCCAAGGGGGTTTCCCTGTTGCCTGTGGGGGTCTTTGGGGGTGATTCTGATCCCTCCCCATCCCCAGCAGAGCTGGGTGAGCTCTCCTCAAGGCTGGGTGCCCCACGCTGGGCCATGCATTCGCTCCGCCACGTGATGGGGCGGCCGCCCTGGCGTTCAACGTGGTGCGGAGGAAAACTCTTCTTTCCCTAAACTCTGGGTGTTTTTTTTTCTGCTGGCTGAGAAAAACCCCTTTGGGGGAGCCGGTGTGGACCCAGAGGACCGGGAGGTTGTGGGTTTTTGGCAACGGTCCTTTGCTCGCAGGGGGCCGTGCCTTACGGTGGGGCCGACCCCAAAGGCAGGACTCCATTTAATAACGTCCCCTGTAGGGTTTTTCCAGCCCCTCCTGGTGGAAAGGGGATCGATATCGGTCGTTATAAGGCTCGGGGGTCTCCCTGTGGTTCCGGTATCAATGAATCTGTAGTGTGTTATTGGAAAGGCAATTATGCTGTGAAGGGTAACATAATAAAGCTCCAAAATGAATCGGGGGGCAAAAAAAATAAAAGGGGGGGTGCGTTGGGAAATGCATCACGATTTTATAATTATTTGTAGTACTTGTGGTGATCAATGGGGTTTGAGGGGGTGGAGAAGATCTCAGGGCATTTCCCTGCTCCCCTCTTTTCCCCCCTCTGACTTTTGCTAAGAGCACTCCGGGAGAAATTCAATGGAAATGTAAATATTTCTTTGGCGTCTGTAATTCAAAGAAATGCTGGGTGAAACTTTACAATGGGTGGAAGCAAAGGGAAGGTTCGTTAGCGTGGTTTAATGAGAACCAGGAGAAGTGCAATTCATTACGTTTGGTCGCTAAATCCAGGGCTGGGGGTTGGGGGGGGGGGGGGGGGGGGGTGAGAAGGGGCTTTGGTTTGAGCCTCATAGCCCCCATCCGCTGCCTTTAAAGCTGCAGGAGCCATTTTTGCTGTTGACTTTCTTCATGTGCTTTGCTGGAAATCGCTTCATCAGCCGAGATGGGGTGGCCGGGTGCTCAGTGGAGCGGTTGCTACAGTTTCTTTGCCTCGGTTTTGGGATGCCAGTTTGTGTTTCTGGGTCAGCAAAGGCAACTGTGGCACAGCTGCAAACTCTGCAGGTTGTTGGTGGACTTTCCTGCCTGTTTTGCTTTCCTCCCCTCTCTCTGGATAAAGGCTGGAGTGATGGCACCGTCTCTGTTTTTGAAGTTGTTGCCTTTTCTTCTTTTCTTTTTTTCCTCCTCCTTCTTTCCGCTCGTTTTTAAGACTGGATTTTCCAGTTTAAAGACACACAGAGCAGGATATGGTTAATGAAGTGTGAGCAGAGAGGACAAAATCAGATGGGTTTTTGGTGTGATCTAAACCCACCTCCCCCACCCCCCCCCCCCCCCCAACCTCGCGTTTAGATGTGCTTATTTTCATGGAGAAATGTGGGAAAGAAAGTGATGGTCGACGACGTGCTTTGCAAATAACCTATAAAATAAAACTGGGTTTTATGCTTGTGTTTCTTTGCACTGAAATCGCGAATGCTGAAGTTCAGGAGAACTGAGCTGGGTGCTTTTTGGGGAGAAATGCATGCGATGAAATTGTGTGTTGTAAATAAATCTTCCCCTGCTGGTGTATTTTCTTCATTAAGACCCCTCTTGTCCTGAAGTCCTGCAGCAGAAATGGCTTAAAAATAGAGAATTTGTTAATGTGGGGTGAGAGAACGATTCACAAGGAGGATAAACTGATTTAGAGCTGTTTAATTACGGTGTTTTTTGGTTCTTTCCCCCTCAAATAACACCTAAAGCTGCAACTCATCTTAGTAATCATTGGGAACTGTTTTGGGGGAAGAAAAAAAGAAAGCAACGGCAAAACTTTAAAATATCAGTGTTTAAAAAAGGGTCATTGTTGATAAATACGTTGTTTCGTTAAAAACTCTGAGTTTAAATAAGTCTAACCATTATTTGTTGCTGCATTGGAGTTTTGTTGGTTTTTTTCCCCGTAACTTTGCTGATGGGGGGGGGGGGGAAAGTGAGGAAAGGTTAAAAAATAATGTGTTTTCCACAGTCTGAAAAATGATTACTGTTTGTTCTTTGGAAGGTTTAAAAAATCATGGAAAAATATGTGTTGTTAAGACAAAAAACGTTTGGTTTTCCAAGTCGAGGTTAAAAAAAAAAAAAATAGTAATAAAAATCAGTGTGGGGGTAGAGGTGGGAGCTCCAAACCTGAAAAGAGCTCAGTGGAGAGCATTAGAAAGAATGAATGAAGGAAGGAAGGAGGAGGGGCGAGGGGGGGAAAAAAAGTGAATCCATCAAGCAGACATTCCAAATATGAGGAATGTGGAAGTGAGTCGACCAGAGAGAATGAAACCGAGTAATTGGGGGGGAAGAGGGAGTTGGGTTGATAAGAGGCAGTAGGCTTAAAGCTGGGAGGGTTTTGCTGGGGGTGTTCTGAAGCAGAGGTCCTTCCTGAAGTGTTCAGGAGGGTCAGCGAGCTGCTGAGTGGAGGTGGGAGTTACGAAATGGGGTGGAGGTGCTTGGAGTTGGATGGAGGAACCCCAAAGCTGCGTTTTGCTTTTAGTCCTGGTTTGAAACCCGTTTGAAAGGCTGTGTGCGTGTGATCGCGCCATGAGTTGTGATGGGAAGATGTAGGATTTTTTGATAGCAGCTAGCTTGCTCTCTTTGTTTGTGAATAGCAATCAGAAAATGCGCCTTTCTTGCCCCTGTTTTATTTTAATTGTGTGGAAATTGAGCAGGGGGGAAAGAAAAAAGTTTGGTCGTTCTTTTTCACGTCAAACAAAGGTGTTCTCCGGAACATTGGGACAAAAACATCTTAATCCATCCCTAAAATAACTCCCCTTAAAACAGGTCTGTTTTACAAGTACCAGCCTTATTAAAACAATTAATTAGGAGCACCCCTATGCACAGCAATGTATGGAAATGGCGAGGCAGGAGGAGTCCTTTCTAAGGGTGTTTAATGTGGTTCAGTTTGTTTCTGTTTCCTCTCCATTTTTTTTTCCCCCCCAAACGGTGGTGGCAATGTTGAGTTCTTCCATTTAATCTGAGCGCCCATTTCTGATCCGGGAGCTCCTCAGTACAGAATTTGGACTGCTGAGATTGCTTGGAAATTAATGCCTTTTAACGATTTCCAGGTAGAAAAACTAGAAATAATTTGTAATTCAATTAGGGATTAATAATTTGTCAGCAAGTTTCGTCAATTAGGTTCAGAGCTGGGGTAATTTAACCAATTTTAACATACTGGGGAAGGAGGAATGTATTTAACAGTTTGCAGTCTGAAGTTAAAGAAATCCTCCTTATTTTCCCCTTCTCCAAGCAGGAGCAAAGGCAAGAAACTGCAATTTAGCCTTAAGTTCTGCAGCCTCCAGTGTAGAAACCACTGAAGGTGGAGTTTGTCCTGCCCAGATGCCCTTTAAATGCTTGAGTTTTTTGGAATTCGGAAGAAAAGAATAAATTTGGTAGCAGTAAAACAGAGCTGCCACATCAGTGGTGATTCCAAGGGCTGAGTTTCCTTCTCCAGTTTAACCTGTGTTTCTGTCTTTGCCTTTTGGGTTAAAAAAAACAAGCAAGCAAAGCTCAGAGATACGGATAAGAGAAGTGGGGTTAAAGTACTTGCTTTGAAAATTGAGACCTTTCAGAGTTAAAAAATAATAATAATAATAATAAAATAAAAAGGAGAGGATTTCTGACCCCTCCTCTTCCAGCCCAAGCTCCCAGAAATGTTAAAAGTTTTCCAGAGTCAGCAGTGGATTTTGGGGGGGGGGGGTTGGGAGGATGGGGTTGGCTCAGGGCTCTGCAGTTTGGGGGCTAAAGATGGGGCAGGAGGAACTGATGCAGCCCCTCCTGCCTTGTTTCCAAACGTGCTGAATTTAGCAAGTTGGGGATGTCTGCCTGCTATTTCAAGGCAGCTAGGAAGGGTTTTTTTTTTCCTTTTTCCTCCTTTTCTAACGATGCTGGTTTTATCAAACAGCTGGTTTGGTAGGGCTCTGCTTTGGAGATGGGGATGTACCTGTGTGGCATGGGGAGAAATGGGAGCCTGAAGTGTAGCAAAGCGCTGAGAGGCACCAGAGCTTCTCCCAAAAGCGAGGAAGGGATGAGAGATGAGCAGGAGAAAGGAGCTGTGGACCTGAGTTTGTAGTCGTCTTTTGAGGAAATGCATTTCGGAGGAGCTGCAGGGGCTTTTGGGGGGTTTGGATTCAGCAGAGAAAGGGGAAAAAATAATGTTGCAGGTGAAAACTCTCATTTTCAGCATCCCTGGAGGCACTGATAGCTTACAGTGAAGGTGTGGGCTCCTGAGTCACCCTCCTGAGCTGCATGAATCTTCCAGTTTTGGGGGGGAGGAGGGGATTTTCAAGCCACCAAACAGACTGGGCTGAAAGAAGGGATCGTGGGAAGGGGGGGGGGGGGGGAAGCAGCAGAAATGTGGTTGTGCAGGATTCATCCCTCCTCCTCGCTGCCAGAACCTGTGGGGCTGAGCCTTTTATATCTTTAAATCCTTATTCTGCCCAGTTCGATGTGTTTGGAGAACCTGGAGGAATCCTGCCCTGAGTGCCTGCGGGGTTTAAGAAATTCATTTTCCAGCAAGTTAAGACAAAAAATAAAAATAAAAAAATAGGGAAACAACGAGGGCAGGAGAAAAATGCACTGGAAGTTTGGGGGTAACATCCTGCAGCATCCTGCCTCTGCTCCGAGTTGCTTTTAGCTTCTCTGAGATGCATTGCAGAGGCAGTTGTGGGATGGTCTGCTCGCTAGGGAAGTTTTTCTCCTTTTTATTTTAATTTAGTTTATTTTAAAGCAGTGAAAAGCCCAAACGTGGGGCGGGGGGTGTTCCTGTGTGCTCCAGAAATCTTGTGTGTTGTGTTATCCCGACTGCATTCCTGCATCAGCTGGGCATTCCCAGTGTATGTGCAGCGTGGTGAATTTAGCTCAGAAATCTTTGCTGGGCTTCATCTGAAAACCATCCCTGTATTGCGGTGCTACGGGGGGATGGCAGAATCTCATTTCTATAAGCAATGCTTTGGATGTGGGTGCAACTCTGC
Source organism: Perdix hodgsoniae (assembly GCA_035772895.1). Classification (NCBI taxonomy): domain Eukaryota; kingdom Metazoa; phylum Chordata; class Aves; order Galliformes; family Phasianidae; genus Perdix; species Perdix hodgsoniae. The sequence goes on from JAPSGF010000083.1 coordinate 2,278,054, forward strand.
ACTTGCTGCTTGTTTTGTGGTGCTGTGCAAACTGCTCTGCTTGGGCACCTTTAAGACCCAACAGGAAAAAAAACCCAACGGGGGGGTGGGTGGAGGAAAGAGACCCTCTGAGTCCCTCAGCCCCGCTGTGGAACTGGTGGAGATGCTCCAGACAGAAGCCAAAGGGTTTGTAGCACTCAGATATCAGGGCAGCCCCTGGGAAAAGGAGCCGTTCTTCCATTGGGAAGTTAAGTGTCAGGTGTTGTTTAAAGCTGGTGGTCTTAAGCCCGGGGTGCCTCATCTTTCTGATTTAATCACCTGCTGAATGGGAGAGGAAACTGCTTTGCCATCTGTTTGTGTTCAGCATCCCTAGCACGCTCCTGAAGATGCTGGGGGGGGGGGGGATCTTAGCAATTTTAAATAGAAAGATTAAGATGAAAAATCGCGCTTTAATTGGAGCCCACTCGTTTTTTATTTTCATTTTTTCCCCTGGACAGAGCCAGCAACAAATGGGGCATTGGGGAAAGGGTCTCTCAGGGGCTCCAGCTCTCTTCTGAGCCCTCTTTTAGCTGGATGCCTCCATGCTGTCTCCTGTCAGCCCTCACCATAGATGACACTGCACAACCCTGTCCCATCCCCTGGGGTTTGGCTTCGGTTGGAGAGCGTCGGGTTTGGTGCTGGCACGCGGAGAGGAGGTTTTGTGGGCTCTGCAGGTGGGTCCTGCCTCTCAGGAGCTGCAAGAAGAGCAGAGGGGGTTTTCTGGAGCTTCTTGCAGAAGGAGATGTGCCAGGAGTTGGCGGGGCTCAAGAGGAGGGGCGTTGCTGGGGACAGCAGCCAGGAGGGCGCTGCCAGGGCAGCGGCACAGGAGCGAGAGCATCCCAAGCTGCTGCAGCCCTCGATGCCAGAGAGCAGAGGAGTGCAGCCTTTCTGCCAGAAAAAAAGTGAAAATAAACAAGCGGGGAAATCTGTCCGTCCGCTCGTCTCGGAGGAGCCCTCGCAATCCATCAGGAAATGGGTCATTTATTTTATTGTAACTGACACTTGGGAGCTCTGACATGGTCAGAGCTGAAATTTCACACTTTTTTGCCTGCTTTAATTGCCCGGTCTGCACGGAGGAAAGCAACCGAAGGGAACAAAACCGAATCCACGTGCAGCCCTGGAAGAATCAGGACTGCAGTTTCCACGAGTGATTTGCCAGGTTGAGCTCCCAGTGCTGCAGTGCAACCATAAGAAAAGCAGCAGCAGTGTGGGCAGCTGGCAGGGCTCCACGTGTGGAGCAGATCCTGCACCATCCAGTGGCACCACGCAGTGTCAGCAGTGCTGGAGATTGCAGTGAAATTGATTTGCACTAAAAGGAGGAAGTTTGACTGGGATGAAGGTCCCCCGTGGCAGCTGGCTGTTAGAAGTTGGAAGTGTAGCTCCTCTGGAAGCAGGCTCCTTGTTGGAGTGTAGGACGGGTGGGGGAATGGAGATCCAGAGCCAAGTGGAAGGAGAGGGGTTGAAAAATGCACTCAGGGCTGGGTTTGTATTTGCAATTAGAGCCAGATTTTCTAAGTTGTGCTTAAGCATCTCAGGAAAAGCGGCGTTCTCAGAAGTGATGGTAGCACCTGATGCATTGGGTGCTCCTGAAAAACCTGCCTGTTGTGGTTTCCCTTACAAGATTGTGGATCCACCAGGTGATGGCCAGCAGGCTCAAGCAGCATTATCCCTCTGGGGTTGGTGCTTCAGAGGGTGCAGCTGCACTCAGACCTCAGAGGTGGGGGATGAATGCCATGGGTGCAGGCTTTCAGATCCAGAGGAGTTGCTCATCCCACTGCTTTTGTGCTTTTAGCTGTGCTGAGAGCCAGTGCACAAAGTGCTTGGGGTGTAAGGCTCCTCAGATGAGGAATTTGGGAAGCATAGATCCTGCTGGTGAGCGTGCATTGAGAGCAGCATTCAGGGATTAAATGCAGCCTACTTGTGCAGAGCTGGGGATGGAGTGCTACAGAAGCTCTCCATTCTTGCTTCTGTCTGTGTTTTCTCTCTCGTGTGTCACCTGCAAAGCGACTGCCTTTGCTTCAACCCCTGTGTGATTCAGGGCTGTGGAATCAGACCTTCTGGATAAGCTGTGTGCAGAGAACCACCTGCAAATAACTGGTATCTGTATTAAGTCCCCCAGAATACGTGCAAGGTGCTGGGAAATGTTGTATCATTAACAGGAAACCTCACGGGGTGGGATGAGCTCTGATGTTCTGCCTTATATCCAGGGTTGTCAGTTTTATCCAGATTATTTCTCGTTTAATGCTGGTTGTGTCTAAGCAGACTTGGGCATCAGAGTGAAGAGAGTGTGTATATATTTATTATTTTTTATATATATATATGCACACACATATAATCATTTGTGAGTGTGTGTTTTCTTGTCTATGGTTCAAGCCTCAGGCATGAAAGTATTTACAAACAAATGGATCAAATGATCAAAGAATAAAAGAAAATTGTGATGCCCTCTGCAGGGAAGAAGCTGTGGCTGCTGCATGTGCTCTTATGGGGCTGTTTACTGGGGGGTAATTCCAGAAGAAGCCAAAGCCCTCAAATAAGCCTTGTGCTTTTAGACTCAGGTCTCCAAAGGATGCCCTTTTAAACGGGGAAGTCGCCCTTTCGAGGTTAATGCTTCTGTTTCAGTGCTGTAATGAGACGTGTGCTGAAGTTGAGCCCAAGCACAGCGTTGGGTGGATGTCATGCAGTCAATGATCAGCGTTTGGTTCCAGCAGAACCACCAACCACCCCATTTCCCCAACCTCTGCAGCCCCTTGCCTGTGGCAGGGGTGCCATCAGCTGTGCCTTTCCTATGTGTTGCCTTTTGTGGAGCGCGAGCTGCTGTCACTTCTTTAAAGCTGTGGCTTGAATGAGAAGTTTGCATTGGTGAGTCTTCACCCATCCTGCCGTGCTGCCTGCCTGCCCTGCCTGTTTGCACGGTGTCAATTTTATGTTGAGCTTCCCCAATAGTTGTCCGTGTGGCTTTGAGAGCTGCTTTCTGCCGCTGTTTGTGCCCGTAAAACTTGGCCGTGTGGATGTTTATGGAAGGCGGGCGGGCGAGAGGGCATGAAGGCGTCTGTGGGGAATTCATGTAGGAAAAAAAATCCAGATCACATATTCCGGGAGCTTTGTGCAAGGATTTCTCTAACGGTGCATTGAGTTCGTTCGGGGGTGTGTGTCGGTTTGGCTTTTCATGTTGTCTGTGCCAAAGTACTGGTGGGTTTTCAGTGGCTTTGCCGAGGTGCCTCTGTAATGAGACGGGCAGCAGCGAAGTAGAAGAGCCCCATCCTTGCAGTTTCCCAGCTGTTCCATCTTAGCCAAGCTTTTCAGCCTTTTCTCCTCTTAATCCCGACCCTCTCATTATAAATACATAGAAAACAAAACACAGAACGAAATGGATGAGAGTAAGAGAGATTTCCCCATCTGGAAAATGTGCTTCAGCTGCTCATCCAGCTTTGGTGTGAGAAGGAGGTGACCAGGAAGGTCTGAGCACCAGGAAGGTCTGAGCACCAGGAAGGTCTGAGCACCAGGAAAGTCTGAGCACCCCTTGTGTTGCCTTGTACCAAACTTTGGGGACCAAAGGAAATTGTGCTGGAAATGTATGGGGGGAAAAAAAGCCCAACTTGCAGTTTTTAATCTCGTTTTTTTGGTTCACCATACCTTCCCTTTAGGAAGAAGCACAGAAGCATTTTGGTGTCATTTGCTAGTGGGGGAAAAAGATGTAGCACTTTTAACTCAGTTTGGGCTCAACCACAGGTTTGGTTGTGACGCCAAACCCACCCTATGGGGTATGATGAGAAATGTGATAGGGGATGCAGTGAGGGATGGGGGGTGGGCAACACAATGGGGGATGCCATGTGGGGTACCATAAGAAATGTGATAGGCGATGCCATGAGGGATGTGCTGAGGGATGCAGTGGGCGATGCGATGGGTGATGCCATGTGGGATATGGTGAGAAATGCAGTAGATGATGCTGGGGGGATGGGATGCAATGGGCAATGCCATGGGTGATGCCTTGCTGGATGTGATGAGGGATGCAATGGCAGATCCCATGTGGGATGCTTGCAGCTGTCTCACTGTCTGCGGGTTGTCGGAAGGCTGAAAAGCCTCATGACACCTCATTGCCCAAAGTGGGATGACTGGCAGATCTGAGGATGGCATTCTGGGTTTCGACTTGAGTTTTGGTGAAAGGGTCTCTGCTCTTGCATGAAGTTCATGAAATAGGATAATCTGTTTCCTAACTTCAGAACTGGGACTAGGTTGCTATGACAAGACCACTTGAACCGTTGAAGGCTTGCCTGCATGCGGTGATTGTGCTTTTTTAACCTGACTTGGATTGAAAAGTGATTCAGTGCACAGCCCTACGTGGTGACCACCTCATAGCTTTTGGACCCAGTTTTGTCTAACAGATCTGTACCCACCGGGGACGAGGGGTTGCTGACACACCTGAAATTGGTGGGGACCTCCATCTCTGCAACTCCCCTAAGTTTTAGCAGAACTCTTCCCACCTCCCTTGCTCAAACTTCTACAAGCCTGTGCTGTTTGTAGGGTCTCTAAGCCAATGCCCCACTGTCCTTGAACTGGAAACAGAAGAAGAAGACGAACCTGACCTCTTGTTCTAAGCAAGCTATGTGAAATATAGTGACACCTGTCAATCACCTGGTGAAGATGCTTAAACATTAACAAATTAAAGTGGCTTAAGACCCATCATAGAGCATGTGTTGATGGGCTCTGGGCCCCCCGCTGATGTCAGCTGCTCTGCAGTGTCTGAACTGGCTTTGAAGCAGCCCCAGTCCCACAGCACCGTCAGAGCTGCTGGAAACCAGTTAGAAAGGTGTTCTGGAACTGGAAGAGGGCAGAAGTGCCCTCTGGTGGCAAAGAGAAGTGGGTGCCACCAGCTGAAACCTCGGCTCCAGCATCCTAAAGGAGGTGGTGACAAAGGGATGGGGGTTGGGATGACCACGCTGCGGGTTTCGTGCCGTCTGAGCTTTTGTTTAATGCATTATTGGATTGGAGGGAGGACAGCAGGAAACCTGGTGGGCTGGCATCTATTGGTGGGTCCTGGGGGTGAGGTTGGGAGAAAAACCATGAATGTGCCTTTAAGATCTTTTCTGCTCAAAATCAGTGATGGTGGGTGAAGGGCAGTGCTGTGAGTGTGGTCACAGGAAATCAAAGGTGATCCAAAATGACACAAACCGAAATGCAGTGGAGTTGGAGGTGCTGGCTTTGATGCTTTGAGGACGAGCAGATGCTGCTGCAGGTTCCCTCACCCTACTGCTTTAGTGGTGGTTATGTTGTGCTGCTCTCCAGGATGATGGTTTCAGACGTGCTTTGAGAGATGCAGATGAAAGATGAGGTGAGAGACAAGTCATCGTTTTTCTCTTCCACTCTCTATATGTAATATCTGCAGGAAAACTGCCTCGAAGCATTTTGTATGTTCCCACATTCGTTGCAGCCATCACCAGCTCAAGGGTCAGATTGGATGAAGGTCAATTTAAGATTTGCAGTTTTAGATCTTCTTAAGGCTTGAAAGCCTCTTAACTTGCGTTAATGGCACCTCAGTAGGAGTGGGAGTGAGCTGCTGTGCTTGGAGTTTGCCAGGAAGGAACTGGTGCATCCCAGTCAGCCTTGGAGCTGGTTTGTGGGAACCCACGAAGTGTAGCTGGGCTTGGCTCTGGGACACGTCCTGAACATCAGAAAGAGTCTGTCAATAAACGGCAACCTGCCAGCAAATCAGGATGGAAAGATAACGGATGCGTTGCATAAAATCTGTCAGTCTTTCCTCTCTATCACTTGCTGTTCAACTCGTCCTCTCTGCGGATCCTTGTATTGATTTGGCAAGGACTAACAGCACAGGTGCCTGGGGGCTCATCAGGCTTCCTCTGGGCTTGTTGAATGTCAAGGTTTTGTGAGGCTTCTTTGAGATTTCTTGATCTCTTTGAGGTGTGAGATGTTGGCATTCAGCTGGGTTGATCTGAGCTCCATGCCTGCACCGTCTGCCTGGGGGCAGTGGGGGAATGGGATGAGGTCGCACAGTGGGTTCATAAAGGAGGGAATATGGGACAGCATTGCTTACAGCTCTGGGCATTGACCAGTCCTTCCCTTTGGGCATCGACCACTTCTTCCTTCTGTGCCTGAGCTGTAGCACTTCATTCAGAAATGAGTTCTCCAGGCCTTTCAAGGGGTGTTCGTGGACAACTTTTCATTCTTGGCATCTCTGTGAAAAATCTCATCAGTCATTAAGTGTGATTCCAAAAAAGAGCTAATGGGGAGAGACCAATTAGACAGATTTATTAGTCCAAGATCAAATTCTGGTTGCTGGGATGATTGATGGGAAGGATTAATCATGTTCTGCATGCTTGCCAGAGATAACTGCCAGCTAGGCTAGTGGGGCTGTGTAAGGCTGCTGCATGGAGGATGCATTCCTCCAGAATCCCAGGGCTGATTTACTGCTGTGCTTCTCCAGCTACAAGAAGCTGAGTGCCTTTGTTAACTTCCTAAGTGGCCTTTTGGATCATTTCTAGATCAAATCTGCAGGGGATGGAGCTTGAAAGAACACGAGATGGTTCTAGAGTGAAGGGTGTGATAAGAGCCACCTGTATCACAGTGGAAGGTATTGCAGTGAGATGGTTTGCTGCTTCAGTTGCATTAAATCGAGGTCTAAAAGCATCATGGTTTTGCACAGGGCGCCTGCAGTGCTGTTATGTGATGGCTCCAAATCTCACAGCTCTGCTTTCAGTACAAGCTTAGGAGAAGGCTTTTCTGTGGTTCCTCCTCCTGCCCGCATTGAGGCTTTTTTCTACCAAACCATAAAGGCTACAAAAATCAAACCTGAACCTGCAGCACCTCTGGGAGGAGCAGGAGATTTTGCATTCAGGAAAAAAGTTCCAATCTCTCTGCCTTTGCTTCAGTATATCTCAAACTTTAGTGATGCTGCTTCCAAGGAAGCGTTGACTCTGGGCTTCCTTGAGCATCACCTGATGAATTTGGGACATGGTTTTGTTGTTGGGTGGTGGTTCTGTTTTTTAGCATTTTTTCTTTTGTTTTTTTGCCTTGTGTCAGTGAGTTTAAGGCCACGTGGGGAAGCTGGGAGCCCTGTCAGCTTAAGGGACAGTGAAAAATCAAAGGCCAATTGGCTGAAGCCTGGGGCAGATCCCACCTGGCCAGCCCTGCTGGGCTGTGCTCAGAGGTGTGATGGAGAGCAGGTGCTTCCCTCTCTGTGCTCTTATCTCACTGTCAATAAAGGTTGTACAGGAATGATATTCCCACCTCACGGAGATGTTGACAAATTCAAAGTGTATCAGTTTATATGGGGAAAAACTCATGATTTCAGCTACGACTTTTCTCTGAGTCCTCCAGCAATGTTTGTGTCTTAGCAACCACATTTTCCTATTTAGAAGTGTTTAAAACATTAAGAACCACTACCAACAACACATTAAGCACAGGATTAAGTGCTTTCCTGAATCAAAGCTTAACTAGATAAATGCTGTTAATTGAATCAGGGATGCGCTGTTTTTTTTTTTTCCAGCCCCTAAATTTGCATAACATTTGCATTTGATTGAATATCCATCGTGAATGTTGCTCAGTTCTAGTGGGTCTCCAGGTGTCTCTCCAGCTTTAGGCATTCTCTTGTTGTCCCCAGGAGCTCCAGAAATGGATTTGGGAGGAGAGGGCTATGGTTGGTGCCTGGCTGTGCTGTATTGGAAGTCCTCGGTGCCCTGGTGCTCTCAGTCACCTTTGCCTTGAGGAATCTGTGGTAGGGAGTGGAGAAGGGTCTGGGAGGAATCGGTTGTAAGGGAGCATCCTGCAGAAGCCTTGCGCTGTGTCTGTGCAGCTCTGGTGGATCTGTGCAGCTTGACCCACCGTTGCTGGTGCTGTAACACAGGATGGGCTATGGCTGCTCGTGGTACCTGGGGCTGGAGCTTTCTCCAGCAGGAATTCACTAACCAGGCTGTGTGCTTTGGGACTGAAGAGAAATGAAATCGTCTGGATAAAATCTGGATCAGTGGTCCCTTCGAATCGATCTGTGATCTTTGGGGTCCCCTCCATCCCAAGCCATTCTGTGACTCTGAACATCAGCGTGAC
>JAPSGF010000083.1:2286139-2296967 GCA_035772895.1 Perdix hodgsoniae
GGGGCTTTTGCAAAAGGGAAGAGAAACCCTGAGCGAGAAAAGGCTGCCCTGGTGGTGCTCTGCCATTGCTTGTGGCAGCTGGCCCCATCCTTCTGCTGGCTCCCAGCCCAGCTCGGAGCAGGTCAGTGCCCCCTGCTTGGGTCCCTGTCGTTGCTGCTGTGCCAGTTCTGGAGGAAGTGCCAGCAAGTTCTTAATGAAGGGCTCTGGCCACCCTCCTCGATATGAATGGAGATCCAGGCAGCTGAATCTATTGTTGGGGTATTTCCCAGTGAGATTTAAAAGTTGAAAGCAAACAAACAGATAGAAGCAGATCTAATTTTGGATTGTGGCTGAGGGTTCTGCCTGCCTGTGTGACACATGGCACTGTGTGCCCACGTGGGGTGGGAAGATCTGAAAGTGTGGCTGCTGCTGTGGCACCGACAGCGATGGTGGGAGGGCTTTGGGTGCACAGGGAGAGAATGAGAGTGATCTCCCCTTGGGTTCAGGGCTGCTGGGGAGCAGCAGAGGGCATTTTGTCAATGGACGGGGCTGGTTCTTCAAAAAAGCAGCTTTGCTTTGGTTTGTGCATTCTGGATAAGAGGGTGTTGCTGGTATGCTTTTCTCCTGAGCCGTGTGCTCTTCCCCCATGCTGCTTTGATGGGCACAGGAGGTGAGGGCAAGAAACATCATTGGATTGGCACTGGATAGATGAGGATACCTCCTCCATCCCCTGGATGCTCCAGGTTGCTCTGTAGCACTTTGCTCCGTCCCTTTGCATCAGTTTGAGTGTTTATCTTCCCAGCACTCCCTATCCAGAGCTGGGGAGGGTTTGCTGACAGCATCAAGCTGCTCAGCTTCTGATTCCCAAGGTGTCAGCTCCTCAGAAGAGCTGGGATTGCATGGGACTGCCAGGCAGCTTTGCAGGTCTGCGAGTGCTGTAGTACTGCCACAGTTGGCTGCTAACATCCCATGGGCACAAAGAGCAGTGCTGGCATGAAGCAGGAGGGAGGTGGCACCAGGATGCATTCCTGGGACCTGCAGTTGTCTGCTCACAACCATTTCAACAGCTCCCCCCTTTTTCCCCCTGTGTGCAGACCCCCATCCATTCACTCCCAGCTGAGGTCGTGTGCTGAGTTTGCGAGCAATGAGAGGAGCTCCAGCTCTGGCACATGGTGAATAAAAAGCCAGGAATCAGCAATGAGCAGAGTTATTTATTTGGAGTAAAGCCTTGTGTGGAGCAGAGGTCGGAGGGAGCAGAACTGGGCTGCTCCAAAGAGCGGCACTTCACGACAAGGGTTTAAATCCAGTCGGACCTGCTTACAAGCAAAGCAAATAGATGGGTTTATTTATTCATGACTTCCTCTGTAATTCTAACCACAGGGCTCCAAAGGAGCCAAAGCCGAGCAGGGGCTGTGCTTCGGGAGGAAGATTTCCATGCACTTGTGGGGAGCTGAGCTCCCGGACCTCAGGGCTGAGTGATGCTGGCTCCAGTTGGGATGCTGCCCCATCGGATGGCGTGCAGCCCTTCTGCAGGATGGGCACTGATGGAGATGGGCAGTGAGCGCTCGGGGTGCTGCCTCCTCCGAGGGGCTTTTTCTTTTTCCTTTTTAAGGGGGAGAGAAAATGAGATGCCACCAGCAGAATGACGGTGCGGGGACATAAATGGCTCTTTTCTCTCCGTGGTGCATTTCATTCTGGTCACGTATGTGAAGAACACATGCTCTGCCTGTGCGGATGCTTGGACCTATCTGGAGAAGTTTCTGGGGTAGGGGTGGGTGGTTGGAGACGTGGTTTCCTCCATCAGTTCGGATCCTTGTGACCTTCCCTGGACTGTGGCATTCTTTGCATTCTGAATTTCTTAATCTTTCTCTCCCATTCATTTTGGGATGTGGATTAGCATGTAAACAAGGGATCTGGTTTCATAGCGTGCTCCCCTCCCCCCTTTCTCCCTTCATCCCTCCTGATGCGATGCAGTTTTAAGGGGTTCAGGACTTTTTCCCATCCACCCAGTTTGCCTCCGTAGCTGCAACAAAATTTCGTGTTTTGGAGGCTTCCCAACAGCTGAGCTGATGGGAGTGCTGGAAATCTTTTTCTGCTTCCTTTTAGTCTTTCTAATGGCTGCGCAACCCCGAAGCTTTTTGGCTGTTCTATCTCTCTGCTCTGAACCTGAGCGACTTTGGGAAACATCACTTCTGGTTCTGTTGGAAACCTGCTGAGCAGCTCAGCCCCTCCAGGCATTTTGCTGTGTGTGTGTTTGAATCCACTGCCCAGGTCAGGGGATGCTCTCCAGGCAGAACCCCATGGGATAAGGATTCCTCATCAGCCCCTTTACCTCCACATCTGAGCAACACTGATTGCTTCCGACTATTTTCTTCTCATTGACAAATGAGCTGAACCTTCTGGAGGGGATAAAAATCTAGAATTTCATCTTGTCTCATTTTTTTTTTATTATTATTTCAAACGTTCACGAATATTTTAGATTTGAAACCCAAGTCTGTGATGAATGCAGGTCCAGAGGTGTTCTCCCAAAAAGTGCTGCCAGTGCTGAGCTGTGTGTGATGGTCATAGTATTCCATTCCCTTTGCTTTCAGGGACCTTAAAGTTCCACATTCAGTGAGCTTGCGGGCAGACACCACCTCCCGCTGTGCTTAGATGCTCATTTCAGGTTGGGCCTTAAATCAGATGCTGAGATTTAGAGGGCTGAAATTAGGGGCAGTGATCAAGGAGGGCGTTCTGCAGTGACTTCAGCTGGAGGGTAGAGGTTTAACCAAAGGGAATTGGGCTGCTGCATTTGCCCACACAGAGCTGCAGCCTCCAAGGATGTCCCTGGGCACCCATGGGTGCTTTTGCTGCGGGATGAGTGCTTTGCTGGGTGCTGTGAGCTGGGATGTGAGGCTCAGCTGGGTGTGCTCCTCATCCCTTTGCTTGTGCACAGCCCTTGGGGTGCTGACACTGCAAGAGATGGCAGCACCACGTGGTGGAAACACCGCAACGGTGAGGAAAAAATCATTTCTCAGCATTTTGTGTTGGTGGAAATCCTGGGGTGGCAACAGCGTGGCTGTGTGTGGATGCTGGTGCCGCCCCAGGGACCCACAGCAATCCATGGCAGCACCTCCTGGGTCAACTTGGCATCAAAAATTCCCCCCAAAATTCTACTTTTAGGAAAAATTAGGTTTGAAAAAGCCAGGAATGTGAATGGAGGAGTGATCTGAGACCAACTGGGATGCTGGAGCCAAGTGTCCAGGTGCTGTGGGCATCCCCGTGGTCTCCTTTTCATGCTCCAGATTTGCTTTCAGGTTAAATTTCAGGCTCCCTTTTTTTTTCTTTCTTTTTTTTCTCCTTTTCTTTCTAATCCTTGTAATCAATCTGGCAGAACTCAGCATTCGTAGCCGTGCCGGTGCAGGAAGGTTGGTGGATTTGGGCATCTTGCTCACAGTGAAACTTGCGGTGTAAATGCAGAACCTAGCAGGGTGTAATTAACAGAGAGCCTGGGAGCACGTGGGAATGTAAAGCTTGATTAGGTACATCAATGAGGAGCGGCTCAGTGTGAGATGGACGCGTTGCTGACACCAAATCTGGCTTTTAATCACTTCTCATTTCTTTCAGGAGCCGGAAAATTCAGATCCGAAATATCCCACCCCAGCTGCGATGGGAGGTAAGGGGGGGGTGAGGGAGCAGAGCACGAGCCTGAGACACAAGGACTTACACTGAGAAGCGTGGGGCACATTTGGGGATTGGTTCCCCTCTGGGTTTCTGCACTTGGGATTACAGCTGGTTCATCCTTTTCTTTGTTGTTAACTGTGTCTGATGGCGCTGTAGCCTTGCATCCATGCAGCTATTCCTCTTCTGTGCAGGATTCAGTTCAGCTGGTGGAAGCAGTGCAAGATCCACCAACAAAATGCCCATTAATAACAGCATTATATGATTTATCCGTTGTAGAAACAACGTGGATCCTTCCTTCCAGCTGTTGAGATTTCTCCCTTTTCTTGCTGCCTTCCCAGCTCTGGTTCTGGGGCCTGTTGACCCAACATCCTGGGGCACACAGCAGCTTTGCTCGTCTTAATTGCTTGTGAAATCTTAATGACCAGCAAGCTGCCTTTATCAACTGACCGTATTTCTTGGGTCTGTCCCAATTATCACAGTGTAATGGGCTTTTTCTGTGTTTCCCAGGTTCTGGATGGCTTGCTAGCACAATATGGCACTGTAGAAAACTGTGAGCAAGGTAAGACTGAAAGAAAAAGCCAATGTGCTGTTGTTAAAATATTTTCTGCCCTAGCTATTTGGGGCTGGAGGAGGGAGAGGGCAGACAGGTGGTTGTTCTTTGTTGGAGATATCCATGGCTAAAGATGTCTGGGTCTGGTCAGTGGGTCCTCTTGTTGCTTGGCCAAAACAAGGGCATCCCTGTAATAAAGCAGGATGGGCTGTACAGACATAGGAACTGTCTAGTGGCCAAAGATCGTGTGTAATGACCCAGGCTGTTCAGGCTGGCTTTAATTTCTGCCTCTTTTATTGCAGTGAACACAGACAGTGAGACTGCTGTGGTTAATGTCACCTACACAAACCGGGAGCAGACCAGGCAGTAAGTGCCCCACGGCCACCCCATGGGCCACCCCATGGGCCACCCCCAGCCCACTGCCCCCTTCCCTGGGGACAGAAAATGGGATTTCCATTGCTGGCAGTCAGGCTGCCCCAGAATTCATCAACTTGGGGTTGCAAATCTTTGAGGAAGTGCCCTTCTTTCTGCCCTGATTGCTTTTTGTTCACCATCATGGTGGGTTGGGGTGGGGTTGGGGTAAAATTGGAGCCCCTTACAGGACATCCAAGTTAGGCTTTTTGTGCAATTCAAAGAGTAAAGACGACCAACTTTTTTTTTTTTTGTTAATGGAAAAGTGGAGATTTTTTTTTATACTGAAGTCATTTAAGTAATTACAGCTCAAGGAAGAAGTAATAACGCTGGTGTGAGACCTTTCTGTCCATCTTTTTCTGCTTTATGGAGGGTCTTTGGACCTTTTGCATCCTGCAGAGATGGGGTTATTTGTCTCTGTTCAGCTGTGGGGTTTTGCAGTCCCTTTCTGGAGACCTTCAGTTTGACTCCTCCCCATAGAAGTTAGGAGAGCTGCGGTCAGAGCTGTTGTTTTTCTCTTGCTGCCAGCCCCATCTATTGACAGCTTTTAGCTCTTGCAGCCAGTCTCCCAAATCCCCACCAGCAGCTGAAATATCAATGAATCTATTGCAAGGCAGAGGAGAGCCTGGGGATCATTCCCTGTTTTCACCCATTGCTCCCATCCCCTCCCCAGGACTGGAGCCTCCCCCCCCCTCCCCAGGGCTGGTTGCTTGGGGATTTCCTCCCCCCCCTCCTCTTAAAGCACTTTGCTCCATCTGGACCAGCTGGGAAGTCCTGCCAGGTCCCCGTGGCATTGATGACATCTCTGTCCCATCTCATTCCCAGTGCTTTTCCAAAGGGTGTTACGTCAAGACTTGACCCATTTTAGGTGGATTTGTCCCATTTTGGGTGGGCTGGTGCTGATATGCTGCCTTTTGCTGGGGAGTATAAAGATAGGAATCCCCTCACCCCAACCCCTTCTCTCCTTGCTCCAGAGCCATCATGAAGCTGAATGGGCACCAGCTGGAGAACCACGTGCTGAAGGTCTCCTACATCCCCGACGAGCAATCAGTGCAGGGCCCAGAGAATGGGCGCCGGGGTGGCTTTGGGGCCCGAGGTGCCCCCCGGCAGGGTTCCCCTGTCACAGCAGGGGCTCCAGTCAAGCAGCAGCCCGTGGACATCCCTCTCCGTCTGCTGGTGCCAACACAGTACGTGGGTGCCATCATTGGCAAGGAAGGTGCCACCATCAGGAACATTACCAAGCAGACGCAGTCCAAGTGAGTCTCCCTACCCTTCTTCCCCCACCCCACGTTGCTTCTAAATTAGTGGAGTGGTCTGCAGTGATTTATGAGGCTGAGTTTGGTTTTGTCCCATGTGTTTTTGCTCTTTTCTCCCAAGGAGGGCTGTATCTAAGATGGGAAGTGATGAGCAGTGCATCCCATCTGCCAGCAACCGACCTGTTCTCCACTATGAGATCGCTCATGTTGTTTAAAAATAAATAGATTCTGATGTCTTATTTGGATTTCTGTGAATGGGGCTTCTAGCTACAGTGTCTACGTGGAATGCTGAGCCCAGAATTAACTGCTCTTTCCTTTCCTGTGTACATCTAAGCTTGTACTTCAGCTCTGGGCAGCCTGCAGGGATGCTGGGGGAGCAGAGCAGCCAGCACATGGTGTGAAGCTGCAGAGCCTGCGCCCACTCTGACATCAATGCTGTGCTTGCAGGATTGATGTTCACCGTAAGGAGAACGCAGGAGCTGCAGAAAAAGCCATCAGCATCCACTCCACCCCTGAGGGCTGCTCTGCTGCCTGTAAAATGATCTTGGAGATCATGCAGAAGGAGGCAAAGGACACGAAGACGTAAGTTTTGTTTTTTCCCCCTTACCCTCTGTGCTTGTAGGTTGTATCCACAGCTCCTTGCTGGGCTGTTGCCATCCCAGCACTCAGAGCTCCAGTTTGCAGGTGGGAGCCTTGCCTTGGGAGAGCTGGGGGACTCTGAGCAAGGGGACACGGTCTTCCCCATCACTCTGCACCCAATCCCTCTTCTTCTGGCTGCTGTAATCTTTAATTTTGTTGTTTTCCCGTTCCTCTCTCAAGAGCTGATGAAGTGCCTCTGAAAATCTTGGCCCATAACAACTTTGTGGGGCGCCTGATTGGCAAAGAAGGGCGAAACTTGAAGAAAGTGGAGCAGGATACGGAGACAAAAATCACCATTTCATCGTAAGGCTCCTTGCTGTCTTGGGGAAAAGCAGGGTGGATTTTCCCAACCTGGGGCAGGTGGAAGTGGGGAGGCAGATATGGGGAATGTGAGGAAAGGGGACCCCTGTCAACCTGCTGGTAAGCCGGCCTGTGGCGTGAGTGCTTTGGTCCCCAAAGCTGTCGTGATATTCCTGTGTGTCATTTCCTGAATTCCCCTCCTCTTCCCTTTGGAACTGTGCTGCGGTGCTGATTTTTTTTTTTAGCAGGCAGAACTGGGGGTTCTATTCTTTAGCATTATTCATATCGTTGTTCTTCAAGCGCGTTTTGGAGGAAGGCAGCACCAACATGGGCAGTAAGCCGTGATGCTGCTCCTTGCTCTGGCCAGCACTGGTGTAACTCTAGCTTCCCATCAGCTTGCAGGACCTGACCCTGTACAACCCTGAAAGAACGATCACGGTGAAGGGCTCCATCGAGAACTGCTGCAAAGCAGAGCAGGAGATCATGAAGAAAGTGAGAGAAGCCTACGAGAACGATGTCGCGGCCATGAGCGTGAGTGCGGCTCAGCTTCGGGACGGCAGCTCTGCCAGGCAGGGTTCCTGCCCTACCTCCCCTCCAGAGTGCTCTGAGAGGATGCCCTGGTACAAGCAATGAGCGTTTCTCTCCTCTCCCCCTCAGCTGCAATCTCATCTCATCCCTGGCCTTAACCTGGCTGCTGTCGGCCTCTTCCCTGCCTCCTCCAACGCAGTACCTCCTCCTCCCAGCAGTGTCTCCGGTGCTGCTCCGTACAGCTCTTTCATGGTAGGTGCACAGCTGAGGATCCTTGTGGTGCTTCCAGCATGCACGCATCCGTCCGTGTGCAGGATCTGTGCTCTTCACCTGTTGCAAATGCAGTTGAAGGCCAGCACTTCCAGGATGGGTGACACAGCTGAGGGGAACTGGGGGGGGGGTGGATCCTCATGGTGAGCTCTGAGCAATGCTTCTGTGTCCTCAGCCTCCCGAGCAGGAGACCGTCCACGTCTTCATCCCTGCCCAAGCAGTTGGTGCCATCATTGGCAAGAAGGGTCAGCACATCAAGCAGCTCTCCCGGTTCGCAAGTGCCTCTATTAAGGTAGTGTCACCTCGTTAAGGAGCAGCGTCCTGCCGGCACCTCTTGCTGAGCTGGGTGCCTTTCTGCTGCTGAAATTACCCCCAAAAACCTGGGCGATGTGTTTGTTTCTCTTCCCTGTTCCAGATTGCACCTCCGGAGACGCCGGACTCCAAAGTGCGCATGGTGGTCATCACAGGCCCTCCAGAAGCTCAGTTCAAGGTCCCTTCACTTTCTTGCCATCACTGTGGGGTGTCAGAGTCACCCGGTGCCGCCTCCACCATCCCCTTCCCCATCCACCATCCCCTTCCCATCAGAGCAGGGTGGAAGCAGCACAGTCAGCCCTGCCCAGTGCGACACTGAGACCTGTCTTAACTCAGCACCAACCCTCCTGGGGCTGAGAGGACTTCATGCTCTGAGGAGCTGGGATTTGGGGAGGGAATCTGTCGTCCCCGGGATGGAGATAAGTGGGGATGGAGCACCTTGAGCAGAGCCTGATGCTGCTTCTCCCCACCTCTGCAGGCACAAGGCAGGATTTATGGGAAGCTGAAGGAGGAGAACTTCTTTGGGCCAAAGGAAGAAGTGAAGCTGGAGACGCACATCCGTGTCCCCGCCTCGGCTGCAGGGAGGGTTATTGGCAAAGGGGGCAAAACTGTAAGCAAAGCCACGTTTGGAAGGGGGTGGGAGCATTTGGGATGGGGGGGGTCTCTCTCCCACGCTGTGTGGTGATGTTGGTCTCTGTTCCTTCCCCGCAGGTCAATGAGCTGCAGAACCTGACGGCTGCAGAGGTGGTGGTTCCACGGGATCAGACTCCTGATGAGAACGAGCAGGTCATTGTGAAGATCATCGGGCACTTCTATGCCAGCCAGGTATGGTCCCGGCAGCTCGGTGCTGGTGGAGTCTCTGATGGCTCGTAAGGGGTTGTGTTCAGTGCTGCTTCCTCCTATGAAAGTGCTTTCTTGTGTTTGGCTGCTGCTGTTTGCTGTCGTCTTCGTGTGCTTTTGTGGAATAGTGGGGGCAGGAGGGAGAGCTGGGGTGAGGGGTGCATGCACGTGCATTCAGCATCTTCATCTGTGACCCAGAGGAAGGGGTAGAATGTACCCCCAGCAAGTGTGCTGATGGTGCAAAGCTGGGAGGAGTGGCTGATGCTCACAGAAGGCTGCGATGCTGATTAGTGACACTTGGGCAGGCCGAGACTTGGGCAGAGAGGAATGTGATGAGATTTAAAGAGGGCACGTGCAGGGTCTGTGCCTGGGGAGGAATAACTGCAGCATCAGTACAGGATGGGGGCTGAGCTGCTGGAAGGGAGCTCTGATGGGAAGGACGTGGGGGTCCTGGTGGCCAACAGGATGACCATGAGCCAGCAACGTGCCCTGCTGGCCAAGAAGGCCAACGGTGCTCTGGTTGACCAATGGTTTCCCATTCAGCTGTATTCCTGGTGGCACTCAGTGCCATTTCCCTTGCATTTTCCTTTTGCTCCTTTCATCCACAGATGGCGCAGCGCAAAATCCGGGACATCCTGGCCCAGGTGAAGCAGCAGCATCAGAAGGGACAGAGCGGCCAGCTGCAAGCGAGGAGGAAATGAGAGCAGCACTGACACCAATGTGAAAAGTGGAACAAGCCAATGCCAGGCTTAAGAGTGGCTGGGAATCAGTTACCATAGACAGATGCAATTGTTTTCATTAACTGACTGACACTAAAAGGCAGTTTGATTGGCTTTCAAGGCAAGAGGGACGGGGCTAAGAACCAGACCGCACCACCTGACCCATTTTTTAGCTCCATGTGTTGACACTGTGCTGAACTGGGAGGTGCTGGGGGATGGAGCCCAACACCAGGCACTGCACTCAGCCCCTGCAGGCACTGCCTGCCCTCATCTCAGGGCCTCTGGGGCTCCCCCAGGGCTCCCCCCAGCCCCATTTCCCCCATCCCTCCCTCAGTCCCTTCCCTGCCTCAGCGCTGTGGCTGACGGATGTTCCCAGAGTGATGTTAAACCTTTGGGATCCTTGTTTTTTTTTTTTCTAATTTTTTTTTTTCCTTTTTATTTTTCTCCTTTTTTTATTTTTTAGAAATTTTTCTTTTCTATTTTTTTTCTTCTTCTAATTTTTCAGAAATTCCAATGGACCATCACCACCCCCCCCACTGGTAATGAGATCCGTTGTGAGGGACTGAAGGGAGGGGGGAGGAAAACCCCAGAGTGCCAAATGGATTTGGATCCCCTGGGAGCTCTGCAGCCCCTCCATGTCAGCAGCACCCAAGGGTGGGCAGAAGGAGAGCTTTCCTCTCCCCTGTGCTGTGTGTGCAGTGCAGTGCCTTCTGAAGCCTTAGGAACCAACACAGCACCTCTGTTTTCCAGGATGACTTTTTTAGTTTTGCATTTGGTTGAATGTTTCTTTATGTTACGTTAG
Source organism: Perdix hodgsoniae (assembly GCA_035772895.1). Classification (NCBI taxonomy): domain Eukaryota; kingdom Metazoa; phylum Chordata; class Aves; order Galliformes; family Phasianidae; genus Perdix; species Perdix hodgsoniae. Next base: position 2,296,409 of record JAPSGF010000083.1, read on the forward strand.
TTTACTTGAAAGGAGTTGTCTTTTGGGGGGGAGTTTTGGACTTGTTTTCTCTTTTTGTCATCGTGGGTTTTTTTTTTTTTTATGCCTATGAACTAATGGCAGAATGGGATGCAGAGCTTTAACTGCAGAGATGCTGACTTGGTAAGGGAAGGGGCAGGGGAAGTGCTTTGCTTTTTTTTTCCTTTCCTCCCTCTGAACAACAGCAATAAAACAGGAACAAAGCACAGCCCGCTTGGTAGGAAGCATGAATGAACATCCATCCTTCAGTAATCACTTGAAGGGAAATGGGAGCTAAACAGATCTGGGATTCGGGGCTTTGCTGGGACCGGAGGCTCAGCTTCAGCTTCTCCTCCCAGTACGGATTTGTGCCCTCAGATCCCATCAGTATCTCCATGGGCTCAGCCACATGCAGTGATTTTTTTTGGTGTTTTTTGTTTTTGTTTTTTTTGGAGGGGGGGTGGGGAGGGAAACACTCAGGGGAATGGAATATTTTCATTAGCAAAAAGTGGAGGATGCTGGTTGGTGTTAACCCTCGTGGGGCTGTTTGTGGTGCATCCCA